>JAOXXN010000162.1:20613222-20629045 GCA_026770055.1 Myrmophylax atrothorax | reverse complement strand
GAGAAGCTGTGGCTGCCCCAGCCCTAGAAGTGCCCAAGGTCAGGTTGGACAGGACTTGGAGCCACCTGGGCTGGTGGAAGATGTCCCTGCCCATGGCATAGTGTTTGAACAGGATGATCTTTAAGCTCCTTTGTAACCCAAGCCATTCTGTGACTGTTATGGTGCCATCTATGACGTGCATGGTAGTCTATTATAGGTCTAGATTTTTGGATTGATAATGCTCTTTTTGGATTGATAATGCTGTTCAGCATTGTTTTGAAATTTTAATTAGACTGCAGTAAATGTGGTAGATCACAGTATCGAAAATTCTGATTCAAGAATATCAGAAACAGAGAATTTAAGGACAACATTGATAAATAACCCCTTATGTCCCCAAGAGTTACACATGCTTACACAGTTAAAGACTGAATACATAGACCTTCTAAACTTTTAACTGTACTAATAAAATTACTAGTAGTGATGGTCACAAGTGCCCAACAAAACCAAGATTAAAAAATTGTGTCCAAATGTTTGAAGCTCCTGATCACACAGAAAAAAGAGAGATTTCTTTTCAGTCACTGTAGTGATTCAGGAAATTAAATTAATACTGTTCCTGTACCATTTCAGTATCTGTTCTGTTAAAAAACTAACTGACAAAGGCTCTGTAGGAGAATTGCAAAATGAAGAGGGAAATAAATGAGGTGGAGAAGTTACAGGACATAACGAATTAATTGTTAAAGTCATGAGTCTTCAGATCAAGCTCAAATAAAGCAAACAAACTTTTTGTAAGTAAAGAGGAAGAAGCAAGAGTCCCTTACTCAGAAACTGCCACACTCACTGTTTCAATGGGCTGAAACACGAGGATGCCATGACAGACTCTGCTTTCATGCCATAAATCCAAAATAACACCATTGGCTTACTTAGATTTTACATTGAATTCTGGAGAGTTACTCTGAATTTACATCACTGTAGGATCAGGATCAAACTGCGGAGAGGATATTAAAAGGAGATTAAACATGATCTTAAACAGCGATTTCCCACGAGATCCAAGGCTTTTCAATTTGCTAGATTTTACAACTGTCTGAGAGCTGGATAAATTTCAAATGCAGGGTCTGATAAGAGCATTTGCAGCTGCCAAGAGAACCTGTTTTAAAGACCTGGAAGTTGGCAGAGAAACTGAACATCATGGGAAAGTGTAACAGAACAAGCAAGGCAGTGAGCAAGTGGAAGGGAGCTCTGAGAGCATTTCTGCAAGCACAGGGGCATTACTGGATTCATTTGACTTCAGATATTGCATAGGTTTGTGATATTCCCTGGTCACTCATTCAGTATAACTTTGAGTCTAGGCTTAAAGCAGAGATATGTATACTTTGATATAAAGGTCCACATTTGGCTGCCTAACTCCTGTTCATGGCAGACTCATACTCAGATCAGCTCAGAAGACTTTTCAATATATTTGTCAGATTTATTTTGATTTTTCCCATACACAAGACTAATATTCAACATTTCCACATCTGGATATTGATTCCAGCACTGATGCCTCATTCTGCTTTCCTTCTTTCATTAAACTGGATTTCCACAGAGTTCAATGGCCAAATGTGGGTTTGTCTGGAGGGCTGTGCTCTTGGATCTCTGTGCTGCTCTCTGCAGGACACTGTCAGCGAGGTGAGTGCAGCAGCCTGACCTGTGATTCCTGAAACAGAAGATGACTTTCATTTAATTCAAATTAATTTCTCATCTGCCATAAGAGGACACAATATCCACCTTTCGATATTCTGAAAGTCATAGGCTCAGTTGATAAATTTTCCTGAATAAATGAGAAGTCCAAAGAACTGATAAACAAACACAAATTCTGCTGATCTATAGGTAAGAGATATTGAGAAGATATTAATGCTACAAACCACACACGCAATTCTGACTATTGTGGTTTGTTATGCCACAAACCACATGTGCAACTGTGACTCTGCTTATGCACACATGTCCTGATTGAGTAGTCATGAAGCTGAGCAGATCTACAGATGCTTTTTGAGCACAATTGAAATGGTTCTGTACACCAAAGAATTCAATAAAACACACACAAAGCAGACATACAAATTTTTTTGCACCTTTAACCCTGCAAATCAAGCACTGTAAATCATCCTCTTCAGGGATGTGCTGTAGTAACTAAAGTATGCAGATTTTAAAGATACCAAGAGAATAATTTTAAATAATCTAAACTACATGCAGACATTATACATTAAACATGAAACATTATATAATGGGCTAATTTGAAGAAGTCTTCAAATTCTACTGCCCTTAAATGTGGCTGAGGAAAATCCTTAAGGAAAGCATCTTCTCTAGTTCAAAGTAATTTTTTATTGTCTGGGTGATATGATGGAACAATGATCTAGTTCACATTTTATACAATTATGTAGCACTTTCTTTGAAATCAAATGGAACCAAAATGCACATACAAGTAAAATGGTTTAATTTTATTGCCCAGAGCAATTATAGGCTGAAATCAGACATAAAGGCTGCAAAGCCTGTTATAAAAGACCAAAGAAAATATTCAAATGTCAATATAATTTCATTCTCTAGAAACAAATCCGCCACAGGAAATAAAACCTGGTATTTCTTAATAAAAATCCCACCCAGTGTATAACAGATAGTGCAGCATGTCCCACATGACATTCCTGAGTAGTTCATTAAATAAAATGATTTCTGCATTACTTGCAGTTCCATCCATGGCCTCCACGCATTTCTCCTCTCTGTCCTAAAGCAAAGAGCCCTCCTGGCACTCAATTCCTCACCTTTCAAAGTGTTTGGCACTTCAGCTTTGCCAATTAAAGCCCCAATTAACAAGAGTATTCCTTTTCAGCACAAAATATTCAGTGCCTTGTGAAATTTGGGCCTGAATTTACATGTCTTTTTATCAGCTACAGTTTAGGATGGTCATTTCCATAATAGAGTCTCTTGAAGTTTTTCTTGTTACTAGTCAAAATATTAAACTGAAGTTTTAAGAGCAAACTATTGGTAAATTGGCATTAAATTTAGTGTGCAGATTTGACTGAGAGGAATGGAGAAGAGAAACATTTTAGGAAAGACAAAACATCATTTTCCTATATTTAAAACAAAATAAGTGAAAATGTTAATTATAAATGTAAAACAGAATGAAACGTAGCTAAAATTCAACTTTTCAAATCTAAATTCTTGAGCAGAATACAGCATTTGTGAAATTGCAAATACATTTGAGGAGTTTCATTTCAAATAGAAAAGGGGCTTAAATTGTTTCATTTGGCTATTAAAATGGAAACAATCAATTCTGAGTTTAAATGAGGTTTATGAGAACATCTATGAGTGTTTTCATCAAGTAATATGAGAAGGACATGCACAGAAACATTCTGCTGAACTTTCAAATGATGAAGTTCACTGGTTTGATAATAAAGTACTTCAATGACCTTGTTCTCTGGGATCTTATGGATAGTTTCTCACGCTGATGTATACACTATAAACATATTTTTATAATTTACACATTCCCAGGAAAAAAACAAACAACAAAGAAAACAAAAAATAATTATTTTTACCAATGCGCATACATATTAGAAAAGTAAAAGACAATGAAATGTGAAAAGGCAGCAGTTAAAATCTGTAAAAACAAACATTTATAGTGATATAATGTAGTCCAAGCACAAATGTCAACCTCCTCATGGTGCAGTTACTGACACCTGGTGACTGATGAAAATGGGATAGTGAAGTCCTACCAAAAGCAGTGCCATGCTCAAGGCATTGCACCTTTCTGAGCTTTCTGGGTGGAATTCATAGGAAAGCCTCACTGATGGTCAAAATACTGTATTGCAGTCAAAGTTCTTAAAAACACATATTTGAGACCCTGCGTATCCAAATGGCAAAGAGAGGGGATTAGCTAATCCATTGTTCTAAACTGCTATAAAACTAGCAAATTATGGAAATGCATAAAAATAAGAGGAAAATTTGTGTATTTCAAGTTGCTCACAACTACATAATATAGTTCTTCCAAGGAAAACAAAAGCATTGTATTGGTTTGGAATATTCATGAGGCGTACTCGGAAAAAAGTAAATATTTGATCCATATGTAAAAAATAGACCTTTGCCTTGACGACATTTCCCTGGGAAAAACCCTGGGAAAGGCAATAAATACACCAATGCCCTGCAATAGCTGATGGTGGCTGAGACCTGGGAAGAAATATCATCTCAGTGCAGAGAAGAAAAACTGAAACAGGGGAAATTTAGGTGAGATATAGAGAAAAAAATCCTTCCCTGTGAGGGTGGGCAGGCCCTGGCACAGGGTGCTCAGAGAAGCTGTGGCTGCCCCATCCCTGGAAGTGTCCAAGGCCGGGTTGGATGGGACTTGGAGCCACGTGGGCTGGTGGAAGGTGTCCCTACCCAAGGCAGGGGGTGGAATGCGATGAGCTTTAAGGTCCCTTCTAACCCAAACCATTCCATGATGCTTAGAGTTCCACATGCCTTCTTTCTAAAGTTGAAGACCTTTAATCTGAAGAAAGATGAGTTTCCCATGCATTTTTTGAAATATTTTTCAATACTAGCAATGGCAAATGCAAAGAAAACTTGCAAATCTAATTAGATCCCCAACCACATTAATCTACAGAAAGATGATCCCCATCAAGGAAAAGGAAGAATAACTAATTTAAATTAAATTTTGTCTAATCAATCTACAGACTTTCCAATATATTAAAACCTAGGCACTGCCTCCTCAACAAACAAAATACCGTAACTTCCATAAACATAAATGCTAAAAATCTGCCTCCATAACAAGGCAATGATAATGAGACCTGCCATTCTTCCCCTTCACAAGGGTGTCTGAGGAATGATTCATTAGTTTGTAAAGAGCTTTGAAATCCTGAGATGAAAGATGCCAACGACATGCAAAGTATTACCCTCATAACACAAAGTGGTGTTATCATTGTCATCAAACACAGTGCCTTAGGAAAGGGCATTTTTCCACATGAATTCATTTGGGATTTTAATAGCTCACTTATTCCAACAGGAAGCTTGTGATACTATCAGATCCAAACCTGGATAGTAAAACTATCAGGACATAGAATTATATTCTGGCGCTCCCAGCCCCAAGATGTCATTGCCATACAGAGAATTGCATCTGAATTACAGCTGAGGATGGTGCAGGCACACGCAGCCCATGTCTGGCCATCCAGCATCCACCTCCACGGGCAGCAGCTGCAGCTCCAGAGCTCCTTTCCTCCAGGACTCTGGGCAGATTTATTGTCTCTTGAGTTCATGCAACTGCTGTTCTAAAGAATATTGCACAGGGAGTGCCAAAGCAAAAATATATGCAGATGCATAAAAGGGAAAATTACAGTTTTTTAAAAAGTGAGTCTTTTCCTCTGTATTTTAACATCTCCCAAAATACAGCAAGTAGTTTAACTTCACAGATACACTGAATAACTCCAAAATTTCTTCAGTATCAAGGGGTCTTTTGCCATTCTAGGCAGCAACATAGATTCACTTTGAGATCTGTGTAATTAAAATAACAGGGCTATGTCATTATTGAAGGAAAGTTTCTGATTCTGAATGTCAACACCAACTCATCCACCATGGCAGAGCAGCAGAACTGCTGCAGTCAGCATCTGCACCTGTTGATGAGTTTGTGGAGGCCTTGCAGGTGCCCCCACGAGCCCCAGGGCTCTGACAAACCCTTGGCCCAGCAGATTTGTGCCCCCAAACTTGTGCTTTTTGTTTCCTACTGATGAAGTTTGAATGCTTCTGTACAAGGTTCCACTGTACCATGCTGGTAAAATGGCTCTTTTACTCATTTATCCATAAGTAAACAAATGGCATGAATGTTTCAGAAGTTATATTTTTTATTGATTTAAGACATGGTCTGACAGGTGTTTCTCTCTATAGGTGCTGTTTTTGGCAACACAACTCAGCTGAATACACTGAAATTAAATTCCTGATTCGGTTCATTAGAATATTCAGCAAGTGAATACATTTATAAATCATAATTAACTACCCCTTTCTGTATTGTTTCTCTCTTGAATTGTTTTGCATGCGTTTGTTACAGTTCTGGAACAGAGAGAAGAATATCTATTGAAGATTTTGGACATCTTCCTCTGGGAAAAAAAGGAACTTTTATTGATTGCACCCAAAGTCCTTTGCTCCTGCCTGGGGAGGATCAAGCTCTCATTGTCTTTCTCCAGCTAAACCTAAACCAGTCTGAATTTCAGCAGTGTGGGCCAGTCACATACTGGGCCTGTCCCAACCTATCCTATGGCTCTTAAATTCTGATGTTCACTCACAAAACTCTCCTGAAGTCAATGGAGCTGTGCCAGTTTTCACATACAGAATATTCTGCCCGTTACTTCTGACATCATACAATTACAGAACAGCTCTTCCAGACTCCTTGTTTTTATCAAGAAACAGTTTATTTAAATCAAGTGAATCGTATTGTACAACACTTTAGAAAAGACTTAAAAAGCCAAGGGAGTATAAAGAGTAGATTACTGTATTACTTACAATATGGGGGTGGAAGAGCTTCATTTTTATGTAAATTCCTCTAAGGAATGATGGGTTCATTTTGCCTTGATAATGTTCAAGGTGGCAGTAATTCCTTGTGGAAATAACATTATCAGATATACGGAGAAGGTTTTGATCAAAGTACTCTGGAAACGAACATGTTTGTTACTTTTAATAACATAATAGATTAGTTTAGTTCTTTTACTTTTGCCTTTTTTTTTTTTTTGATGGCTTGGAAAAAAATTATGAGCATCCTCATCTCTTAGCACAGACTGGTTTGGGGTAATGACAGGACACATAAGCCCTTCACAAAGGGTGAGGAGCAGATGACACCACCATTCATCCTGACCCTGCCCAGCCCACAGAGCAAATTGGACAGAGATGCTCATCGTTCAGAGGAATGATTAGCATAGTGCTAATCCTGTCTGCTAAGTGGTGATCATAGTGCTAAATCCTGCAGACTGAGGAAATCAAGGATTAGGTCCAGGGGTCATCCAGTATCACATCTCCACACTGCAGACAGGCATCTGTCTGTCTGCCTGCCTGTCTGCCTGTCTGCCACAGGCTGGCCACAGGCTGGCCTCCACCTGTTTGCTTACTGAGCCATCCTGCTGCAGAAAAGCATCAGACCAATGCTTTCTAAAACATGATTTCCAGAGACAACACAAACATTTAAAAACTTGTGAAATCAATTTACATGTTGCCTTCCTCAGATCAGGACAAATAAGGGAACAGAGTAATGTCCCTACCCTGCAGTCACCACAACCTACTGCCCATCCACAGGACCAGGGCACAACCCACAGGACAGACTCAGGAGCTCAGGAGGCAGAGGAGGCTGAAATAGCCCTTTGGGGAAGCTCTGCCTGAGATGCCAACTCAACAACTGCTTGTAGTTCCCATTTCCTTAGCAGAGGAGACCCAGCAAGTCCACTGGGCTGGGGCTTACAGACCAACTGTTCTTTATGGAAAGGCCACATAGGACACTGGGAAAATAATGCCACTAAAAGTACCGTTTGCTGTCCCTGACTGCTTATTTGGATCATTCCTCTGATTCAGAACACAATTTCTCTTCTCATGCTGCTATTCTTCAAGTCACTGCTCAACTCATTTACATTTTTTGCCACTGGCAAAGAGAAATATTCTGTTTCTTTACATGTTGATCCTTCTCTGTCTCCAGTACACAATGTGATTATAAAAAATTAAGTGTTGGTCCTCCAATAAAACTTAGAAACATCTGAAACTCTGTCCAGGAAGCTCAAGAAAACAATATAAAGTGAAGGGAAAGGTACAGAGGGGAAAATGCAGCTTCTGTTCAAAGCACAGACTGCCTGAAAGAATCCAGCATGAATATAACATTGAAGTGACCTACAAAAATCATAAACACTTGATGTTTTGAATCACAAGGCAGAAAAAAAACCAGGTAAGACATCAAATGCAGTAGAGAACAGTAGAGGATAATAGCTACAAGGCAATGTACAAAGGTGAAAGAAGAGAGATATTACAGAAATCCTGAAATAAAAAAGTGCTAATTGCCATTCATCTTAAAAGTAGGCAATTTTCCAAGGCACTGTAACCAGTGCCATCCTGATAGTATGGGAGAACAACATTTTAGGTGGAGAATACTTCAAATACAAAGGAAAAAAAAAAACACAAACCTCAAGTACAAAAAAACCCACCCCAAAATAATTTAAGTAAATCGCACTAAAATTCATTGGGTTTGTAAAAACAAACCATGAGAACTTGGTTCAGTCTTTATTCGTTGCACCATCCTCTGTCAGGAACTACTCAGTGAGTAGGTTAACATGACTGCATCATTAGCACAACACCTGGAGGTAGATAAAATATTATTTTAGGAGTCCCTGGACCTGTTCCATTATAATGTCTGTCATGGTTCGGCTTAAACTATCCCTCTAAAACTGAAAAGTTTGCTTTTAAACTATTCTTGTATTTCCTGTTAAGTAAACAGATAAGAATGTACTTTCTTCTTGATTTTTAGATATCAAGCTCACTCAGCAAAAATTTGCAGGAAAATATACTCTCAGCTGTACAGGTTCCAGTCATAAAACTTGGGAGCATATGGAAGCCTTGGAGCTCTTTCTACACTCCTAGAGCCCTAATTGAGAGGTTGAAATTGCTTCTCAGTCTCAGGAAACACTGGCCAGAGCTCTCTGGGGAAGCTTTGGGAGGCACTGACCTGCACTGGGTGCCCACAGCCCGCCACACTCCTCAGGGGGTTTGGACACTCCAGTGTCTTCTGGCAGCAGAACGGCCTCTGCTTTCCACCACTTTGAATGTGGCGAGATGCCCACTAAGACAATGTTTCAGGTAAAACATTCCAATACATCAAGGGCAGTAGAATTAATGATCTATGTTAGTAAATCCTAGAGTTATGTCTGGGCTTTTTTCCCTCTATGAAGAGAATAAAAATAGTGTGGTATGGAACGTAGAAATAAACACCATCTCTTTCTATCTCTTTTTCTCAGTCAGTGTTTCACAGGATTTGGGGATAAATTCTCACAAAGCCGTTACTCCTCTTGTGTCCAACCTTTACTATGCTCTTCATTGTAAAAAATGGAGAGGAAACCTGGCTCTGTCTTGCTTTCATGACCTACATGACTTCATGACCTACATGAAACCTTCCTGTTTCAGGGATACTGAAGGAACTTGTCTTCACCTTGAAACCCCAATCCATTTCACCTGAAATGCTTATTTCAGCTTTAGTCACTTATCCAGGGTTCCTGAACTCCATTTTTCCTCAATCCATTTGGTAGAGTCCATGCCAGGACCTGAGTTACACACAACCTATGGAACTAGAAAAGCTGTGCCAGGGCCAATTTCTTCCTCTGAATTCTCTTGTATGAAATCACTCATTTATTAGTATGAGAATTAACAGTCCCACGTGCCCCAACAAGTCATGGTTAAAATCTTCTATATCATCTTGAGGATTTGTAGTCATAAGAGCCTTAGCACTTACAGATTCCCTAGAGGAAGCCAAAGATATCCTCAAACTTTGACAGCACTAAGGGATTTATATGGACTAAAATATCCACCAGAACATACTAAAATAGCCAGTGAAGAAACATTTGGCTTGGACAAAAATCCCCTGTTAGTCTTAACTCCATCTGTGACCTGTTGATATCGACTTGCTCTCTGCAATATATAAGTATTGACTAACCCAACCCCAAACCATCTATAGGTTTCACATCTTGGACTAACAGTGTTTCCACCTGGGAAAATTCACTGGAGGAAACAGTAATGGAAATGCTATCAAAAAATATCAACTTCCTCTATTTGAAAAGCGTTTTGTTATGCCTTGAGTGAAGAATATAACATAGAAATAAATTGGATTCTACATTGTAGATGCAGAACTGTCTGGCTGTGAGAAGAGAGGAAAAGCTATTGCAGTAGCAGGAGATAATTATGGACAATGACAGGACATCACATAAAGTCTCCTGGGAAAAAAAAATAATTGATCCAGGCTATCAATAATTCCACTCTGCCTTTTCATCTTTGCCTCTATTACTTTTTCTTCTTTCTTTCTACTGTACTACTACTCTTATTTAACCTTCAGCTAACTATTAAAGTAACCACCGAGTAGCAGTGATAATTGTATAGTGTGGTCTATAATCTGCTTGCTTTTTGCATTGATGTCAGGAGGTTTTCTTCTTTTTAACATCACTTTCTTAATGTTTCCAGTATGATAAGACTATATTTTCTGCTTCTTGCAGTGCTTTCCATTATTACTGCAACTGTACTTATTATTTCCAAACTTCATTGCCTGGCTCTAAGACCCTCAGCTTAATCCCATCTTCCTGCCAGTGCCTTACTTTGGATTTGTGCAGAACTCCAGACCTGGTTGCATGAAGCAGCTCTTCAGTGCATTGTATCCTTAACCATACAAATAAGAATTGCTTAAAAGTCCTTGGACTTCTCACTGATGAGGTGACAGGAAGGTGCTGCTGCTGCTGCTTCCTGACAACAAGGGGAACAAGAACAAGCTTAAATTAAAATCACACACCTACTTTCAGGTTTCTTGTAACTCTGGATATCCTATTATATTACCTATTACCGGAGACTTTTATTATTTCAGTTCTGCAGAGTATAAACATCATCTTAACAGAATTAATAACTCTAAGTATTATGGCTGCTTAGAAAGTACTGGCGAAAGTGCTGTAAAGCATTAAGGATATTAACATTAACATTTAAAACAAGCTGCATATAAATGAAACTGTGAAATTAAATAAGAATCTTTCTGCTGGCTCTTCATTTTAAGGAAATACATGAATTTCACTCACAGAAATGCTATTAGGAAATGAATTTCAGCTGACTGTGCATGCTGAAAGTGATGTGTGCTCCAGAAGATGAGGCAGCACAAAGAGGTGAGCAGATCTCCTGCACAAAGACAGGGAAACACAAGAGCAAGACCACAATTCAAGGGCTTGATTTGTAGCTTGAACTGCACCAACAAACTGTTACTTCATCTCAGTAATGTCACAGGGACAATGGGAACTTCCAGTGACAAATGGAGGATGTGCCAGACCAAAAGCTATTTTTTACAGAAGAGTATCAAATTCTCTGATGAATATAGTGAATTCAACAGACATAAAACTCACCTGAGGAAATCCTAAACACACCTGGAATAAACCATGTTGGAATCAGACGAATCCAAACTGGGCATAGCTTTGTGATGGATAATTGAACAGCAATAATTAAGGAATTGGTGCCTTCATTCTCCCATCCAGGTGCTGCTCTTGTTCAAATGCTGTTGCCTCATTCACATCGTGGGGCCCAGAACAGTGAAGGAAAAGGGCAAGATGTATTGCACAGAAAAGGTCAAAGCAGATAATCTAATGGTTCCATTCAATCCTGAAATTAAAACCACTTTTTGTTTACTTGCTCTCTAAGCTCTATACACAGGCACATCTTCATAAATGCCTGTGCTACAGCAGAAATTTCCTTCATGTGCTCCTTTTCTTGCTGTTGCCTTTTTTCTTCATATTGTTTGTGGGGTTTGGGTTGGTTTTTTGGGGGTTTTTTGGGGGGGAAGGGGGGTGTGATGGGATGGGTTAAGTTTTTTTTCTTAATGGAGAAGAAACAGGAGAGCAACAGGTCTAACAACTTTTTTTTTTTTAAATATGATTATTTATTTAAATACAGGTTATAGAACAAGTTCCCTTCTGGTTTTATGGCTGAAATGTTTCATTTTAGCATTCCTCACCAACAAAAGGTGTGAATGTTCTGCAGGAGTCAAAGGTCATTCACACCAAAAAAGTACTCGAATAAGAAGTTTAAATTACATGGGGTTTTTTTATTAAAAATGTCCCATTTTGACTTTTTCAAATCCAAAATCTATTTATTTCTGAATAAAGGAATGTGCTAGAATGCATTCAAGATGAGTTCTTAGAATTAATAAAACTAGGATTTAAGTGCTATCAATAGAAACTTCTGAGATGTGACTTGCCAAGATTAGTAAATGTGGTATAAGTGGAAATGGAAATTTCCATTGTAAAATGTAAATTTTGAAAAAAAAAAACCACCAGACCATCAAGCTTCCTACAAAACAACAAATCCAGTTCTGAACTATCTGGTGAATATCTTTGTATAGCAGACAACATAGGGATCCCTTCCACCCAATTTATATGACTAGCAAACTGATGGAAAGGAGTAGGAAAAGGACAACATTCCCAGCATAAATGTCCTGAATAGATAATCACCAATACTATTTTTATATTAAAAAATCTATTCATATGTATTTCAGTCTTTTTGTAGCTCTCCATCCAAACACAAGCTGAAAAAATGTCAATTTGAGGGCAATAAAAATGTGTTCTAGATTAGAAATGCACATAATGGAGAAAGAATTCCAGTCAAAATAAAGTGACTCTCACGTTACTTTCCTGGGTTGAAGAATCAGATACAGTTTTCCCTTCTTTTTAACTTATGAATTTGAAAAATGTTTCCTCGTTAGGGTATAATCATGAACATGTGTGAGGAAGATCTGAACTGATGATGCTCTTCCAAAGCAATGAAAGAAACAGATTTTTCAGAGGCAGGATTCTGATTTTGTAATGTATGTACATAATTGCAACTCTGAAGGTGAAAGCACAAATTGCTATAGGCACCTGCACTGAATACACTTTAAAAAGCAAATAGAACAGATCTAAAATTCCATATTTAACCCCTAGAATGTTTAAGTTCCCTGCAGGGAAGAAAAAGCCTTAAAATAAATCTAAATATCTCTATTGGATCTCTGACGCTATGAAACATAGTTTAAGGATTTCATAATTCTTCCCCTTTAAAGTTTAATTCACATGTTTTTCACCAAGAAGGTACTTTGTTGTTCTATCTCAAAGTCAGAAACCAGAAATATCACAGAGCCTGTTTGTGTTGGGTAAAATACCCAAATTACCTCTGGTGTTTTTGAGGAAAGTTTGATTTTGCAAGTTTTCCAATCAATCTCTGCATCAGACATAGGTGGGATAAATTGCCTTCCATGTAGTACCTGAGTCTGGGTGGGGCAGGACAAATAATGTCACCTAAGTGAAACAGACAAGAAATCAGGGAACTAAAGTGTCTCAAGTTCATATCCACTCACATCCACTTCTTTAAGCCATATTTTATGGCCAAATATCAGCATTTGAGAGCTCAATGGGGGAGTTGGGGTCAAGCACAAAGATGTGTAAGCACTTCCTTCCTCCCAAACAAACTTCCTCCAAATTTGTCTCCAAGTTCTCCCCCGTGACATAAAGTCACATTGTGACCATTCTTCTTCTTTCATAAGTGTCTTAATTATCAGAAAAAATAATTTTATTTTCCTTATTCTCTTCCTTTTTTCAGAGCAAACCTGGGAGTTTAAAATAAGTAAAGCAGAAGTAATGAAAATATGGATACTGGGAAATTTGGATTTAACTAACTCCACTGAGGAAAGGATTTTCCACCCTTCAGTTTTTTAGGGGATATGTATGAGACACAGCACAAAAGCACAATCATGCATTGGGCAAAGATTAAAAAGAATCAAAAAGTGGCTTCAAAGCGGTTGATATTATGAGTGCTGATATTTTTGTTTCTCTCCTTGGCCTAAATATTTCTGGGAATTTTCTGAGCATAGATAAGATTCTGTTCTGGGGCAATTGGAAGGCAATAAATCCAAGCTGGCTTCCTTCAACAGAAGATGTGCCCTTATAAGACAAACTTGAAAAATCATATAAAAATGAACACAGTCTGAAGGATGAACACAATTCCAAATGTAACTATACTGATTCAAAAACAAACAATAGTTCTATTAGAAATTGGCAGCATTCCCAATAATAATATTTAAACAAGCAAAGACAGAATACAATATGCACAGGCATAGTCCAACTATTTTTAACTGACATATTACTGTATACTTTATGAGAAAAGTTCAACGAGATTTGTCAAATAACTCAAGGTCTGGCTATTCAAATCCTCCCTGCACAGAACAATTGCCTCGGTTTCTGAGAGCTCCTTTTCTGCATTTCATTAAAAATGTGCTGAGGGGTTCCAGTCTGAGGGCTCCCATCTCCATACCAGCAGGAGCATCACACACCTTTTCCTGCCCAGTTTCTTGCGACAAAAAGGGGTTTAGATGGGCTTTACACAGCCTGTGGACAAGCTGGTTCCTGCCTGCCCATCTTCAGATATTTTGCTCTTCAGGGAGCAAATTTTGCTTTCTCTAGAACAAAACTCTCCATGATACTCCTTCAGGATCTTGAGGCTTCCTGGGAAGCTGCTGAAGACTCAGAGTGCTGTGTCCCAAAACCTCTCAGATTGAAGTGCTTGACCTCCATGGCATAACTGGCCATTTTTAGGCCAAGAGAGACTTCCAAGGTCTTTCTGATGCTTAGAGATGTCCAGGAGTTCTGACTCCACACTGAGCTTCCCCAAGATTTCCTTATCAGCAAATCACCAAGAGAGACCCCTCAGTGCAGCCCCGTGGATGAGATTAGATATGTTTTTAGGTCGCAAGCTAAAAGCTTGCTAATGCTCCCAGGCATTCTTTGTCTAGGAATGTTTGTTAATTTGAACTCCCCTCCCTTGCTGTGTTGCTTTAATCTCCCAACCAGCTGTCTCCCATAAAAAGATATTTCTGTTTTTAGTTACAAATCTGTTTAGAGATAAAACTTGCTCATAAATACACAACTGCATCCATGGTTTTGGTTGGGTTTGTTGGTGGGTTTTTGGTTGGTTTTTTTGTTTGTTTGTTTGTAGGGGTTTTGTATTTTTTTTCTGACAGCAGAAAAGCAACTCTAGATTAAAAATATTGAATGTTTTTTAGGAACAGAACACATTTCCTACTTGCTGGAAGCATGGTGCATTTTTTATAGTTTCTCTAGGGTTTGGGTCTGGCATGACACTGTGAAAGAGCTCATTGAAATAGCCATTTTGGTCACCTTTTCAGATTTAGAGCTCATGAAATGGAATAAATTGAAGCCCTCTCAGAGACTGGTGGTATTTTGAACTGCAGAACACCTGAACATATGAAATGGACTCAGTGCAAACAACAAAAACCTCCCTCAAGCCCCGCAGCTTTTGCCTTTCTAACTTGTAATTTCTAACTTGTTTTCCCTTCCCTTGATTTCTAGATTTTAACTAAGTAAATTTCATATATTTCTTATAATTTATATTCACTACAGATGCATCAATCCAGAGTTCAACATTTCTGGGAACAATAGCTTTGAGAACAATTGAGGGCTGGGAGCCAGATCCTCTACTTAAACCACACACATTTAGATGGTTTTTAAGTATTTTCAGTTGACTGTGTTAAGAATTCTTTAATTTACCCCTGCCCAATCCATACTCTTCTTAAAGCAACCTCCATCTTTGGAATAGTTCTGGTTTCCACTAAAATGGTTATCAGGTATTTAATCAGAGATAAACTGAAATACTTTTCCCTATAATTCAAGCTAAGTGTAAAAGAGCAATAGAATTCTGATGCTGAATTTCACTGCTGCAGAAAGGAACATTTCAGTGATACCCAAGCAACATTTGGTAAAATGTTTCTACCCATTGTCCTTCATACCTGCAGGAAAACATATACTGCCCTAAACCTTTCATTTATCCTTTCACCATCTGCTAATTGAGGCTCTGGAAACTCATCTTGAAGTTTTACCTCAAAATTTGGCCACAAATATTTCTGTATATATAATGTCTCCAACTTTCCAGCAATCACTACAGCAGCAATTTCAATTCATGTATCAATAATCAACCTATAAGGTTTCAATCGTCTCCATGCACATGAATTCACTTCATTTTACTGCATTGGATCTCATCCCGATCTCGTATGCAACATCATTGTATACTACTGAATTCCCAAATC
>JAOXXN010000162.1:20568129-20584917 GCA_026770055.1 Myrmophylax atrothorax | reverse complement strand
AGGAGTGTTTGGCTGATGCTCTGGGGCACCGAGTGTGACTCCTGGGGATGGGCCTGGGCAGCTCTGAGGGTTGGACTCGATGATCCTGGTGGGTACCTTCCAGCTCAGCATATTCTGCAATTCTGTGTACAGTGATCACAATAATTTTCAACGTATCTGAAAACACTGTGGCTTTCCCTGACTGACCTTCACTTCCCAGATCCATCTGAGGAATGACTCCTTCAGGACAGCTTGGGCCACTTCAGCTGCCTCTGGTGTCTCCCTTGCCTGTGTTACCAACAGCCCTCCCAGACACTGATCTTTGCTGCTGCTCTGGATCCCTCTGAACAATAACACACTCTTTGCCTCTGACCATGATCTATATGTTAGGCTAACTAGGGGTTTTCACATCCTAGCTAGTTTGTGCAGGTTTCAGCAGTTTCTCCACTGGAGTTGGCAAGAAATCCCATGGTGTTTGTAAAGCTTCAGTTCTGCTATGAAATGAAAATTGACATTTCAGCACAACACTAAATTCCAACAATTAGGCTTAAATTAAAGTTCTACTGTATTCCCTAGAACTAAGGTTTTCAAAACATAAAGGAAAGCAATATTATGCTAAATACCAATTCTGTCCTCTCTCATGCAATAATCAGTTTGCAATCATGCCATTCATTCTAATGGCTTTGCATACATTTCTTGTTAGAACTGTCACATTAAAGGCTTACACTGGAAAGTTGGCCATTTCTCTCTAATTTCAAAGGTATTCAGAAACACTGGCATTAACTGAAGTGTATTTTCAGGATTTCATGACACAGTTAATTTCATGACAATTGACCAGAGGATGAAATAGCACATGCATAAATAAAACACACTCACACAAGACTCACTATGGAGGCTGCAACACCACAAGCTTAGAAGTCAGGAAGTGCCTTAACATTCCATGTACCTTGAATACCTGTTCATTGCCTATATACATATATACACACACAAGACATAAAGATGTAACTATAATTATGATACTTCCCCCTCTTTTCCCTGTCAGACCATGCCACGGTGCCACAGAGCAACAGGCAGCACTTGCCTAATGAAGAGCTATTCGAGATTTTGTTTCCTCATCACTGCTCAATGCATGACCTAAATCTTATTTACTGCTCCCTGTTTAAACCTTGCTCTGCAGACAATTATTCTTGAGCCATCCACTGTGCCTGTCAGGACAGGATTTAGCACCCACTATGGAAACTCAGTCTGTGCTTCTAAAATTTTGGGGAAAATCTAAAACCAGCACAAACCAGTCATTAATGGAAAACATCACTTCAGTTTAGCAACAGGCAGTGAACTCTTGCATCACAAATTTGCACTTTTTCATTCTCAGGGGCCTCAATGTCTCAATACACTTTAAAGACAACCAATTTCCACCGTGGTTTTTTTACTGATTCAACATTACACAGATTAAGAAAAATTAAAGACTCATCTCTTCTACAGGACCTCCTGACCACATTATGAAGTTTCAAAGAAAACCAGAAACTGCCATACAAGTGCCTGTGCACGTGAAGGAATGCAAGAGAGAGAAACAAAAGGTGGCTCAGAGGAGGAGCAGGGGCAGAGGGGACACAGAGGACCTGCACATGCCATGGAACACAGAGCTTTTACTGCAGAGCAGCCCCAGGTGTCTGTGCAGGAAGGGCTCAGCATCCCAGAAGTACCCTTTGCTCTTCCTTATTTTTGCAGACAGACAAATAAAATGTTCCCTGCAAACTTAACAGGGCAACTGAGAGCACAGCAGCTCCCAGAGCACTGGTGTTGCTGAGCACAGTGACTGCAAGCACAGCCACCCCATTTCCTCCTCTAGACAAACCACAGCAGCAAATCACAGGGGATGGCCCAGTACCTGAACTACAGCACTGCTGTGAACATCTCACCCAGACAAGCTGTTCTAACTATGCTAAAAAGTATAAGAAAATAAAATAGAGATGTCAAATTCAACTCTCTCTCAGCGCAAAGTTTCCTTGGTTGGAAAACTGTAACTTTTTTTCTCTCTTTTTTTTTTCTTTAACAAGAGATTGAATCACTTCTACTTTGTCATAAGTTATATTCCAACCTTCCACAGATTCCTTATTGAGTCACAGACTATTTCCAGACTCCTAGAGAGCTGTAGAGCTTGACATGTCGAAATACTCATGGTGTTTGTGTTTCTAGAGGCTGAGGATGATCTTAAAACTGAGACCAGGCACTACAAGACTACTAAAGATTTAAAATGACTTTATATTGCACAATCTGCTGCAGGAAACCAAGGATAAATAATGGGATGTTTATTCCACATGAACATGTATGTGAGCTAACCCATCTGTTCATCTACATGGATAAGGCTCCAAATAAAACTGAACTGCTAACCAATCATTATTACAAGGGTCAGAATCTTTAAAGAACAGTAAAAAATGTACTAAAAGCTATTTTAGCTGATATGAACACCAACAGCAAACTTCCTGAACAGAGGCACACAAAAGAAATTACAATTTTTAAAGCACTAGAAAGGCCTCTGAAAATACAGTTCATTTGTATATGTATCAAACATAATAGACTTCTTTATACTTTAACATAAAATGTAAAAAGCTGTAAAAAAGGCATTTAAAAAGCTTTGGAGCCTCCAATGGCTACACATAATCCAACAGGTCTAATTTAATGTACTTTTTGGAAAGCATATTAAGCCATCTTGGGGACAATCTTTGCAGAAGAAGGTGTGGAAATACCCACAGTGAGCTAATTCCCATGGTAGCAGGGAGAGCATGCAAAGAGGATGTTTTTACAATAAATACTGGGAAGGAAGAGTACAGTTAAATTGCTTTCTGTGCTGCACAGTGGAGACCTTAAAGTTTAGTTTCACAACCAGCAATGACAATGGATGGAAAGGTTGCACTGATTGCAGCAGCTCTGGATCAGCTTTGCAAAATTCCAAACGTTCAGAAGGCCAGAAATGGGTTGTATCAGACAAACCTGTGTTTGGATAGCCAGAGGCCTCTGGCAGTCCCATTCAGTTGTGTGAAAACACATGGAGAAACATGAAGGAGAGCACAGCATGCAGCCCTGCCTGAAGGAGAGCACAGCATGCAGCCCTGCCCCTGGTGCTGTGGGGCTCCTGCTGGAAAGGGGCTGGGCAGTTGTATTTATTTTTCCTTGCCCTATGCCCTGGGGCAAAAGGTGACACCATTTGTTTCTGTTTAGGTTCCACATTTATTCTGAGGTTTTGGCTCCCTTCTGACCCTGACTCTGGACATGGAGCTGCTGAAGAGTCCAGAGGAGGCACCAGGATGGTCAAAGGATAGAGCAGCTCTGCTGGGAGGAAAGGCTGGGAGAGTTGGGATTGTTCAGCCTGGAGAAGAGAAGCTTTGGAGTGACCCAACTGTGACCTTGCAGTGCCTGAAGGGAACCTGCAAGAAAGATGGAGAGAGACTGTTGACCAGGCCTGGTCAGGACAAAGAGAAGGGGGATGGATTCACACTGCCAGAGGGCAGGGTTAGATGGGATATTGGGGAGAAAATCCTGGCTGTGAGGGTGGGCAGGCCCTGGCACAGGTTGGGCAGAGAAGCTCTGGCTGCCCCATCCCTGGAAGTGTTCAAAGCTGGGCTGGATAGAGCTCTGAGAAACCTGGTCTTATGGAAGGTGTCCCTGTCTGTGGCTGGGGGTGGAACGAGATGGGTTTTAAAGCCCCTTCCAAGCCAAACAATTCTGTGATTCTGATTCATACAGTGGTTTTCTGACACCTTTTCTCTGTTCAGGGATGGGCAGAGCCTTGCTTTCCCTTGATAAGTCAGCCTGTTGACCACCACTATGGACTGACAATCCATAGAACCTTTCATTATGTACTTTATAGGAGTTACATATAAGTGAATATAATAACAGCAATTGCTGTTGGAAGTATTTCCCCTCTTTTGGTTAATGCATTCAGTTGTTTTGCTCTAAAAATATCACTTCCTCTTTCCACATCATCTGAACACACCCCAGGATCTCCACATGATGATGAACATTTCTGTAGGAAACTTTGCAGGAAAGGATTTTTCTGCATCATCGCAGGACATTAAACAAAGGGTGCTTTATGGTGCAAAGGGCCAGCTAAAGAATAGACCTTAAGAATTCCATTGTGCTGATCTGTGAATCCAAACGGACAGCATTACTCAAACTGGAAACCCTTGGTCTTTAGCACAGTCAAGTTTTTCTATTTTGCTTTTGGAAGGTATACATCTCTCTGTTCCTCTGAATTCATCCTCCAGTCAGTCTGAGGAGGATCACAGAGAGGTCTTAGATGATACATCAGTTTGCTCTCAGCAAGATTAAAAGGACCACAGAGGAGGGATGAGAGAGCAGCGCTTATGGAGCAAAGCAGCACAGAAAGGAAAACACCTCCAGAGTGAAAACTGAAAGAGAAACAACACTGCAAGACAGAGCTCAAGGAGTGTTTGGTGATAACCCTGGGCACATGGGCAAATCTCCTGGGGATGGTCATGTGCAAGGCCAGCAGTTGAACTCCATGATCCTTGTAGTTTCCTTCCAACTCAGAATGTTCTGTGATTCTGTGGGATTAGAAATAATTAGGCAGGGAAAAGAAAAAAAATAAAAAGACGAAGAAAGCAAAGGTCTGTTTCTATCACAAAGCTGTGATGGTACAAATCACTGCCCAGTGGTGCCACACAGAGGGGGCAGCAGATTGAGCACCACAAGGCTCCCCATCAGTGAAGGAGTTGAGCCAGTCCCAGGCTCCCTTTGCTCGAACCATTTTCCCTGCAGAGCACACTCATTTCCCCTGATGGCTCCAGCTCTTCTCCTGTTGTTTGCTGCCTGAAAGAGAAAAGAGACATAAAACCCCCTAGTTTTGTGAAATTTCTAATTCTGCTTTATGAAAAGTTTGCATAGCAAGGCCACTTAACTCATGAACAGCATGAAGTGCTGGAGTTGCTTTGTTCTCGTACAGACTGTCCAGCGACTACAGAGACCAGTGTGCCACGGGTTAGAAGCCTTACATTAAAGTAAACTGGACACTTCAGTGGGATGAAATTGTAAAGATCCAAGATTTTGTAGAGTTAAAGCGAAGATTTTACAAGTTTGACAGGTCAGGTCTTTGAACAAAGAAAAGGTGTAACTCCAACAGTCGTGAAGACACTTCAAGACCACCTGAGGGATGAAGTCAGGAGACCACCACCCAAATTCGGAGACAAAAGGAAAGCTCTGCCCAAGATTTCGCACAGCCATTAAAATAAAAATTAGGTGTTAACTATGAACTTAACACTGGATAAATGGCTCATTTTACTCAAACAAGTCAGGCAAGTTTTTGCTCAGTATGAACTGGCTTTGCCTCCAACGTTGTCAATAAATACCTTTGCTGTTAAAAAAGACAAAAAGCTGCTTAGCAGTTATTTATTTCGAAGCATTTTTCGCTATCACTGCCTCTTCCAAAGCTGTTTGATTCCCATGGCCTCCTGGAGACGCTGTGCTTTGCTGCAGCAGGGACCTCCAGGAACCGGTGCCTTCCTCTTTTCCCTCCTCTTTTTTCCCCTTCTCATTGAGGAAGGCCCCAAGCCATGTTCTCCTTGAAGCTTTATGGCTTTTGAAAATAAGAAGCTATTGTCCCAGGTTCCTCTTTAATTATGCACCAATCAAAGGGTTTAAAAGCACAGCTCTGCCCGTGACAACCAGGAGGCAAAGGGAAGGAAAGAAACCTAACTTAGGACAGGCTGTTTAAAGCTTTTTTCCTCTAACACAGGAATCTCTGTAGGCACAAGGATGGCTTAGCACAAGAAAGAGCCTAAGGGCTCCCAAGGGAAAAAAGTTCTGTTTAAGACTGTATTTTTGTCAGATTTATATTCTTATTTAGAGGACATATAAGCATTTATTTACTGCCTCAAGTACTCTTCATGATATTCATATACCAAACAGATATTCAAAACAGACATTTGAAAAACTCTTTAACTTCAAGTGTCCACGTTGAGACAATTGGAGCTGAAGCATTGAATCTGAGTGACTTCAGAAATAAAGCAGCAAAGTAAGACTTAAGTAGCCAAATTCTGACATGTGCTATGGAATATTTAACTATTTAAATTATGGCACATGATACCTCTTACCTATGTAGATTGCTTTGACCTCAGTAACAGCAAGGCAATGCAAAAACCAAGAGAAAAAAATTATAAAATAATGCCAGTGGTATGATCCAGAACTTCTAATACCAAATTAGGTTTGTGTTGATTCACACATAAGATTAAGAAACAACATTACAGCTTCCCACAAACTTTCCTAAAGAAGCTTTTAGACAAATTGTAGAAATGTCTACAAGGAAATTTGCTTCTCCATCTCCCACCACAGAAGCAGTAAATGCTGCTAATGGTCCTGCGGGGACAGATTTGACATCATGA
Source organism: Myrmophylax atrothorax (assembly GCA_026770055.1). Taxonomy (NCBI): domain Eukaryota; kingdom Metazoa; phylum Chordata; class Aves; order Passeriformes; family Thamnophilidae; genus Myrmophylax; species Myrmophylax atrothorax. The sequence continues at coordinate 20,578,540 of JAOXXN010000162.1, read as the reverse complement.
GCTGACACTCCAGGAGATGTCAGCGCTCCAAGGTCTTCAGTATCCCTGACAGAGATCAAGGAACAAAACCTTATGCAGTTTTACCTCTGATGTGGAAATACTATCAAGAATTGGGGCTTAGGCTTCTTCCCTTAAAGTTTGAATGAAGCTTTGTAATTGGGAAAATTGTCATTAATTCTCACACAATGAGGCCCCAGCACAGTCAGAGTGTTACTGGCTACACGAATCCATGTGGGCTCTGGAGCTGGGCTGTCCAGAGCTCCATGCTGAGCTCTTAGGAATGCCATTTGTTTTCTTTGCAGCTCTATTCAAATGTTATGAAATTCCACCCTGGGACATGAAGCAAAGATTGTCTGGGGATTAAGCACTTTTCTAAACCTAGATGATATTAGAAATAAATTACCATAATTATTCCAAGTTACTTCTTCATTGAGCCATTAGCTTTTACACTCAAATTGACACCACTTTTTGTGCATTTTTACCTGTTCAACAGTGTCTGGAGGGTTCTCACTGAGTGCTGAACACAGATGGGGGGGTGTTCCAGCAGGAAAACAGAAGTGTTGCGAACGTGTTCAGCTGTGCAATAGGCACAGTGAGAAGAACCTCCAGCTCTGGCTCAGCTCCAATCCCCAGCCCTGGCCCTCTCCCCTCTGCTCAGGCAGCTCAACCAGCACTGGCAGGGACAGATGTTTTGCTCTGGTAATCCTTCATCCCTCTAATCCCAGCACAGGGTTAGGGCTGATGGACACCAGGCACACAGGAATAAAGAACTGGGAAATACGTAAGTTGGGGCCTGAATAAACACTATTGAATAAACATATTAATAACAATACAGGCTTTAGAGTAAGATTAGCTGCTGACACAAATAACATTTATTCACACCACAGGGAGTGATGCTAAAGAAACAACATGAAAGTGCACAGATGAGTGCTATTCAATCAAAAGGGCTTTACACAAAGCAACAAAAAAAAAGGAAAGAAGATATGACAAGGGAAGTGATGATGTGTCTTCTTTTTTTTAACTGCATAACAAAAAATTAAACAGCTGTAGCAGCTACAGCAAAGTAGAAAATGGAGGGGATCGAATCAATGTTTCTTTTCAAATGTTCCCAACCAAGTCTTTCTAGTGTGGGACCTGAACAGGGAGGGGAACTGTTTGGTTGTGCTCAGTGACATAGTTCATCACTAAAATTGGGTACCATTTCTTTTTGTGGCACAGAATTACCTCTTTAGAAATGTCACCACAGAGACAGAGTGTCTGCCTTCTGTTTTCTCTAGGTGTATCCATCACATTTATATCTGAACACGTCCCTAAAATACCCTAAATTTGTCATCTAATGTTCCACTAAACATGGTTGATTTTAAGTCAAGGCCTCAGTTACATTTAGAAGCATCAGGCAGGTCTGATTTTGCAAGCTTGACCCCTAAAAAATAAATTATCCAAAAGGATCTCAGCATCTAAAATCTGTTCCAGCGACTTGCAATTCATACAGGACAGTGAAACATGATTTTATCTGAGATTTCTGCCCATAGACTGAGCAGAAAATAAAAGAGTAATTTATGGGTGAACTGAAACAAAGAGCTGGGAACTGGTTGGTGCAGCAGGAGTATAACATATGTGATGGCACAGAGATGCCAACTGGGCGGAAGGGCCGGATGGAGCCGTATGTTCCGAGAACTCCTCGGTTTTTCTGCTTGAAATGAGAGAGACAGATGGATTAGTCTGACCACAGGGAGCAACCATTGTGCAGGTAAGACTCAAAAAACATCAAACCCCCAAATTTCACCTTCAAATGCAAAATGGGTTCTGTTGCAGCAGCTCTGAGGAAAGCAGCAGTTGGGCATGCTTGGCTTGAAAGGCAGGAAGGACAGGAGGGCAACAATGACAACTAATTATGCAGCTCAATTTTTTTTGCACTTTCTGTTCCTAATTTTGCTTTAACCAAGCATCTGCCATGTAATATAGTCTTCATATGCAACAGATACTGAATTCCATGCATTTAAAAGGACTAGTGTAGGGTTTCAGTGTCAGAGCTCTGAGCAAAGCCTTTCACATCAAGGCACAGTCTGAGTTTGTGGGTGAAACCTGACCACTGACTCCATCTAATGACATATAAAGTTCTTAATTGCTTTGGAGTCCTTCAATCTCACCTTTTTCCATTGTTTTCCAAGACAAAAAAAAAAAAAGACAGAAATACTGTTATGGTAACATACCAAATACTCTATCCTTGGCACACCTTGTGTTCTGACAAGTCAGGAGGATGACTGAAAGCCAGTGAAATGTCCCAGATTTAACTGAATATTTCATGTACTCAGCACAAAGCAAAGTGGTCTCATAAGGAGTAATGGACGTGAGCTCTGGTTAGTAAAGTGTTTGGATACTGTACAAGCAGAGCAGAGGAAACTTTCTTTCTCTGACAGATCAAATGGAATCTTCCTACATCTCAAGAAATTGGTTTTATTGGCATATTTCAATTTTTCATCATGGAAATGCATTCTCCCTCACATATAGGGCAAAAAACCTGAGTTTTCTTAGATAATCCCAGTCAGCCCAAGATTGACAACAACTTCCAAGATGATGCTGATGTGTTTTTAAAAGAGCCAGACACAGTGTCCTGCCACCATTCCTTATTGGTGATGTGGTTGTTGTCAGGGAGTCAAATAAAACCTGGGAGACCCTCTGCTCCATCCTTTGTCCACAGCCACCCTTACTGAATTTGGCAATGGCATTTACTACTTCTGCATTGGAAAAATGGGAGGAAAATTCCTTTTCCATCTGTCAGGGATATTGTAGGAAGCAGATGTACATCAAAAATGAACCAGACTCTTGCGGTCACTGGTGAAGGCTACACATCTGAGACTTAAAGTGTTCTCCCATTTTCTGGATTGAGGGATAACACATCCCTGAGTACAGTGTCTGACTACAGGAGCATGAAGTTTCCTCAGTTTCTGAGAGCTGAGGGCAAAATAATTCTCATCCCATAAACACAAACCCGTTTCTCTTTGCAGTGGGGTGGCACAACCTGCCTTCTGGTTTGACAGAACTGGGTCCAAGTGGAATCCTCATTACATAGAGATTAAATTTTCCACAAACTGCCAAAACCTGTCAGAAAAGAAAAAAACGCCTTAATGCACCCACCATAGCTGGGGGAAAGGTAGTGGACTGCTTCTAGGGGCAAAACAAAAAGTTAAAATCCAGTAGTAAAATCTCAGCTGAGCTGCAGTTACTGAGGGCTGAGGAGAACCCGACTCCTCTGCAGTAAGAACGAGCATCCTGGTGCTTTTCCTGTCAGGAGTGAAGACTGCACTCCAGCCATGTGACAAACCCATTGTCATTGCAGCTGGCACAGCCCTGTGCACCCCATCTCTGCTGCCTGCCCACTCACACCCTGAGGGCAGCAGGGCAGACCCCCAGGGGCTGTGGGTAACCCAGGTTTTGGGCACAGACAGAAGGATCTGCTGTTCTTGGTGGTCCAGCTCAAGCCTGAGGGGCTTTGGGTAACCTGGAGGTTTGGGCACAGTCAGCAGGAGCTGCTGCCCTTGGTGGTCCAGATCAGTGGCCTGGCAGGGGACAGGGCTCTCCATGGCAATACACTGGGCAGGGGGCACTGCTTTTACACAAGTGCAGATTTCTCAAATGTTTGCATTCCAAACAGGCCACACAACTTACAGCTACATTATTGTGTGTTCTCCAGGTCCTAACAGAAGTAGTAAAAACCCATTTAATGAAAAAGTAACGGAGTGCTTTCACAGAAGGTGTCAGAGTTCAGATCAGAGAACGGCAGAACTCCTTTATCTGTGGGATGAACCTCCCTGCCCCCATCATCACTGCTCTCCTGTCAGCTGAATGCATGGAGAAGAACAAACTGTGGTCCCTCGCTAGCTGTGACACTGCTGCTCCTGAGGTGCTGCTTTCTGTGCAGCTCCTCACCAGTCCTGTGCAGAGCTCATGGCCCAGCAGCACCCAGAGCACAAAGCAGCCCAAACCAAGTCCAGGGTGCTGGATGAGCTTCCAGGGACTTTGGAATAGTTTCCATGGTATTTTGATTTTTCCCTCTGCAACTTTATTACTCACCTTCGTTTATCATCCAACACACTAAACATCTGAATCTCAAGGCCAAGCAGAGGTACAAAGCCTCTAACTGAGCCTGGCCTTTCCCATGGCTACATTGTCAGGCACAATCCTTATGGAAGCCCCTAAAAGGAAACTTTAAACCTAATTTTCCCCCTTTATTTGCAGCAAACTAATGATTTGGTTGTGAAGCACTAATGCATATGAATGAACTTTTACATAAGGCCTGATTCTAATTTTTAAAAAAACAAAAATGTGTCTTAAAACAAACCCAACCCCAAACTTCAGAACCAGAAACAGGAAAAAAATCAGTGGCAAGTGGGGCAGTAACAGTGCAACTGGTACCAGCTATTGAACCGAGTTACACTGCTATAATTTTATGAATTCTTAAAAAAAAAAAAAACAAAACACCAAGAAATGTACATTATCTGCCAGGGGAAAGATAAACAAGATTGAGGTAAAAGTGAGAGTTTCTGAGAAAAGATGTTTCAAAGAAATTGGTTCCAGAGAAAGAAAGGTTTCAGGAGGAAAGGACAGCCTGGAGCATGCGGAGGGGAAGGTCACGGCTGGAACGACACAGGCAGGGGGAGGACTAGAAACAGAACTGGAAAATGCTCTGAAGAAATATCCAATAGCTACAAGAGGAAGTTCTTTTGCAAACATAAAGGTTACTAATGTGGTTTCTCCTACTCTGAAATAAACCAGCAGAAGGACACAAGTTGGATCTTTATCTCATTGACTGACACTGATAGTTATTTTAGGGGGAAAAGATAATTCCTTATCCATATTTACATATTTCAAAAATCAGATTTCAATTTGTACATTTTATTACAAGATTTTTAATCCCAATAACCTGCAGTTTTTAGTTTTTTATTAGGGTCTAGCAGAAACAGTTTGTTGCTTGGTTTCTGATGAACAAATTCAAACAAATACCCGAATATTCTTTTCATCCTCTTTTAAAATGAACAAAGCCCAAACAGAAGTCAAACAACTTGACAATGTTTGAAATTGTAGATCTCAAGACTTAATGAGGCCAAATTAATAGCACACATACCATTTCAAGCATTTAACTCCCTATGTCTTTAGAGAGAATTGAGTTCTTTTAAATTTCAAATTAAGTCATTCCAGGCAGCAGTCAGTGGTAGCAAAGCAAAGTCTAGTCTCTTGATAAAGACTCAAGCATTTTCTGTTATCTGTGTCTTTAGCCCCATGCTGCAGTTGTTACTTTTCCCATCTTTTCTTCAGTAAATACCTGCAAATCATCTGTTTATCTCAGACATTTAACCAGGTGTAGCAGTGCTGCTTCTAAAGATGAAGGCACCACAAACACAACTTTTATTTATTTCCCTGTAACACAACTCCCTGGTAACAAACCCTCTCTTTAATTTCCCCACAGAGCAGGCTTTGGCAACATCCTTCTGAGCAGCAAGAAATATCATCGGGCTCAAGCCTGTCCGCTGCTGCTGGATGTCCTTCTGTTATCACTGGAAATGGGACCCTTGCCCATCTCACCCCACTTTCACCCCCTGATTCATGGCCCAAGCCCAGCAAGTTGCCCAAAGGACTGCCTGGCACTAAGCACACTAGTCCTCCTTTGGTGAGTGAAGCAGCAGTGTATTTTCTTTATTTATTCACAGTTTTCTCCAAGTCCATCACAGTGTTGGTCGATCAGCTCTGATCAATGCTAAGGTGTCAGTTCAGATGTAAACCCTTTAAAAAGCTGCACTTTAGGGCTTAACAATAATCAGAAGGTCGCCAACCAACATATTTATTGAGCTTGAAAGCTTCAGCCTCAGACCGAATCTGTTTGACCCTTCATTCACAGCACTGCAGCAGAACCTCAAGCAGCCTTTTGCACTAGAACACTCCTGAATTATCACAACTCCACAAGAGCACTCCTTGGTAATTTGATTGCAATCCAGCTTTCAAGGTTCTCCTCTTTCCCTGTGTGCTGCCAGTCGGGTTGCTGCGCAAACCACAGGGACTACAAGGGCCACCTTTCCCTCAAAGAAAACCTCAAGCCCAAAACTCCCACAAGGGGTGTTTTCACAGAGCCCTTCAAGGCGCACCTGCAAAACTTTATTTCCTTTAATGTTCCCTAGAGACTTTAATTAATCACTTATCAGGTCATAAGCTCAGAGAACATTATAAAAAGACTTTTCCAGGTGCAGAGTTTTTAGCTGCTCTTTGCACTTTACTGACACCACTTTGCCCTCGAGTATGTCATGTCATAAGCAGTGTGGTAGCTTTTCTGAATATTGATTTCTGGAAAACAAGTCTTACAAGTTCACTTTTCTATTTCTTTCAAGATGGAATCACAGATATTGAGGGCTGCAAAGATGAAAAGGAGACTGGAGCATGCCTCTTACAAGGAAAGGCTGAGGGAGGTGAGTTCAGCCTTAAGAAGACTTATTAATGCACAAAAATATCTTAAGGTAAGGGGTCAAAAAGATGGGGCCAAATTCTTTTCAGTGGTGCCCAGGCACAGGATAAGGGGCAAAGGGCACAAACTGAAATGCAGGAAATTCCAACTGAATAAGAGGAAAAACTTCTTTGAGGGTGACAGAGACTGGAACAGGATGGCCAGAGAAGTTTTGGAGCCCCCTTCTCACAAGACACTCAAAGCCCACCTAGACATGTTCCCATGCAACCTGTTCCAGGTGACCTTGCCTTGGCAGGGGGGTTGGACCAGGGGATCTGGAGGTCCCTTCCAACCCCAACCATTCTGTGATATGTACAACAAAGTCTCACTGAGATAAAAACACAGAAAAGAGGCTGCAGGTGGTTACTAAGATCCTCCAGCAGACACCTCCTCTGCATCGTACCAGTACCTGCATTAAAGAGGATTTGGCCACAGAGTGATGCAGAAATTCTACTCTAAGCAGCAAGTGTAACCCATCTCTGAAAGCATGCAGAGCACATTAGTCATCTAAAAGCTTGAATTTTGGCATGGAGAGAGATAAAACGTTACACTGATTTCCCAAGTGTCTAAAAAGTAGATCAAGTAACACTAAACTGAAATTGTCAAACTTGAAAGTGATTTTCACTGAGATAATCTTTATAGTTAGGAAATAAATATTGCAGATGATTTCTAGTGCAGCCCAACTCTGATGTACAATACCCCTTTATCAATTCTTCCCTGTTGTCACACACTCATTTCTCCCCTTTTTTGAAATCAGCCCCTAATTTGATACTCATGTGAGGGTTTGAGATGGCAAGATTTATGGTGAGTGAGTCAATGAACAGAAGCAGAAAATTTTATTTCTGACTCTGTCTAATCTTGAGCCCTCCTTATACACTTCATCCGATATTAAGCCAAAATTTCCACTGATATTCATCAGAAGTCATAGGAAAAGCCTGCTCTGAAATGCACTTGGCTTCTCTGCTCCTGTGTGCTTCTTGTTCAGTTGCTCCAGGTGGTACAAGAAGTACAAAATTCTAGAGAGGACTGCAAACCTAAGCCTGGTATCTGTATACAGCATAAGAAAGATACGATAAGAAGAACATGAAACTGTTGGAGCAAGCCCAGAGGAGGCCACAAAGTTGATAAGGGGACTGGAGCATCTCCCCTGTGGAGACAGACTGGGAGAGCTGGGGCTGTTCAGGCTGGAAAAGAGAAGGTTGTGTGGAGAACTCAGAGCACCTTCCAGTGTGTGAAGGGCCTGCAAGGCAAGTGGAGAGGGGCTGTTCCTCAGGAACTGCAGTGACAGGACAGGGGGCAGTGGGTTCTCAGTGACAGAAGGAAAATTTATGTTGAAATATGGATGAAACTGTTCACTGTGAGGGTGGGCAGGCCCTGGCACAGGTGCCCAGAGAAGCTGTGGCTGCCCCATCCCTGGAAGTGTCCAAGGCCAGGTTGGACAGGGCTTGGAGCCATTGGGGCTAGTGGGAGGTGTCCCTGCCCATGACAGGTGTGGGCCATACTGTGATCCCTTACTTAACTCCCTTAGGAAACTCCTCTGGAAAGTTCTGCATTTGAACAATAATCTCAGGTATAATCTTCACAGTCAAACAGCAGTTAGAGAGTCCACTCCTGGACAAAGCAGGCACATTGTGTCACCAGCAGGGAGAGTTGGCCTGCAAGGGAAAGCTCCCTGGGCTCCCTGCAGAGGGCACAGCAACTCACCTGCTCTTGGTTCTCTGGGCTTTAATGGGCACCCATGAGATGCAAGTGTTTCCTGCAGTCTACTGTACCCCTTGCTACACTGAACAAATCTTCAGATATGTCTGAGAACATACCTTCAGACGTCATGATACAATGACAGGATCAAAGCAATGTCCTGGAACTTGAGCAGTTCCAACCATGAATATCCCACTTGTGGATTCCCAGTTCTCTGTGTCCTTCCTGGTGCCTGCAGTTTGGGAGATGCCTTTGGTCCCTGAGCACACGAAAATAGCATTGCAGTTTCAGAATGAATTTCAGAATGAATGACTGCAGCAACTGATCATTAAGAGAGTTTGGGGGGGGCTGACATTCCTAAAAATATAACATCTGTGCTAAACAGACACCAGGCATCACAAACTGAAAGCAAACACTATTTGAAATGCAAAGCAAGCATATACTAAAGAGGAAGCTCTCCCCTCAAATGTACAGTGTTTCTCCACACTCCACTTCTCACGGGCTCTCAGATGATAATTAGTGATGTTTCAGGTTACTGGAGCATTTCCTTGTCTCCCACTCTGCCACAAGAGGCAATGACGATCTGAATCACAGCAGTAGAGAGAAGACAGAGCTAAAAAACAACCCTTAATTTCTACTTTCTTCCTTCCACTCTAGAACACCTGCATGTGCTGGTTTAGAGTCTGCACTGCTTTGTTGCATCCAGCTACATGTTATTGCAACAGCATGAGAATGCTTCATGGCATCGTAGTCCATCTGTAGGGAAATTTCCAGTGGGACTGATTGTGGAACAGAGACATTTACAGTCTGACCTGTTGCTTTTATCCTTTTTGAATTCTTGGCAAGCTACTTAGTAGAAAGGTTTGGCTGTTTGGGGTTTTTCTGTTTTTCTTGTATTTCACCATGTGAAACACTTTCCTACTGCTGAAGAGACCTCCCTTCTGCTCACTGAATGCCCACAGAGAACATCCCTGGTGGCTGCCCTAGTTCTCACCTTGGTGCCCACTTTGGTGAGGGCGAGGATGTCTGAGAGCCTTTTCAACTCTGTTGCTCTTCTCTGCAGGTCAGGCTGTGGTCACTGCACTCCTCCATCTCACTGAGCATGGCCTGACTCCAAGGGAGAAGCCGGGCCTTAGGCTTCTGTGAGCCAGAAACAATCAAGATGGTCATGGCAACACACAGAGAAGAAAGGAGCTAGGGCAGCATCTTCAGTGTCAAACACAGATTTCTATACTTTCCTACAATTTCCCACCTGTGATGCTCTTGAGTCAACACTAAAATAAGCTGCAGGGAGCCAAGGGCCCTCAGGCCCCCCGAATCAGAAAATGAAACAAATTGTTTCCTTTCTTCATACCCCTCCAAGTCCTGTGTCAGAAAAATCTGACAGAAGGAGCTGATGAGACAGGATGGGAGGGAGAAATCATAGGGTTTACTATGGAATGTGGTACAGCAGCCAAGCTCTATGGCACTGGTTCAGAAAAGCAATTATAAACATTCCTAACTGCATCCCTCCTCAGGAAACAACTTAATAAGGGACTTCTCCTTAAAAAATATACTGTGTGCTGGGATGTATGTTTCCTGAATCGGGAACTGCATCTGGAGATAAAATCCTTGTGGAATGGGTCTCTCACCAGGTCTGGAGACCAAAAAGTTCTTTTGGAAAGTTAAAAAAAATAAAATTAGTTACCATTCTTAAACTCCTGGCAGAACAACATTAGAACTGTGATACAAACATGCCAAAATAGGTAACCTGTGCAAATGCTTCTCAAATACAGCCTTCAAAAGCTGTCAGACACAAACTCTCTGGTGTGAGCCTGAGCTTTGGGCTGTGCAGGCAGGTGCTGGACAAGGTGGCCACAAGTCCTTCTGCCTTTATTGCCCCTCACTCCAAGGCCTGTTTCAATCAGAAGCCAATGTGTGTGTTAATGCCCAAGAACAGCCCCAAAACAGCCTCCAAAATCCACACCATGAATGAGGCTGTGGAATCAAACTGAGAGGATTTGAGTCAACACCAGAGGGATGTGCCCATCAAACTGTGCTGCAAAAACGTCCCTGAACCAGTTTTGAGCCTCTTTATCACAGAATCAGAGAATGGCTTGGGTTGGAAGGGACCTGAAAGCCCATCCAGTCCCACCCCTGCCGTGGGCAGGGACACCTTCCACTAGCCCAGGTTGCTCCAAGCCCTGTCCAGCCTGGCCTTGGACACTTCCAGGGATGGGG
>JAOXXN010000162.1:20503990-20516791 GCA_026770055.1 Myrmophylax atrothorax | reverse complement strand
CTGAACAATCCCAGCTCTCCCAGCCTTTCCTCCCAGCAGAGCTGCTCCATCCTCTGACCATCCTGGTGCCTCCTCTGGGCTCTCCAGCAGCTCCATGTCCTTGCTGTGCTGGCCCCAGGGATGGAGCAGCTCTGCAGGTGGGGTCCCAGCTGGGGGCAGAGGGGAAGAATCCTCCCTGCCCTGCTGCCCAAACTGTGGGACCAGCCCACCACAGGGATGGTTTCTGGCTCCCAGCACACATGGATGGGTCATGTTGAGCTTTCTGTCACCCATCCCCCCAGGTTCTTCTCCCCAGGGCTGGTCTTGGTCACTTCTCCATCCCACCTGGAGGTGTGCCTGGGGTTGTCCCAGATAACTTTTTACCCAGTTACTTACATTGCACTGTACTGGAAGTTTGCCTTACTGCAATGGTGGGTTTATGGAAAATTTCATATCCTTGTAGGATACCAGTGAAAGATCTGCTGCCACTGCTGCTTTTCACAACAATCCTTGAGCAAGGGAAGCCCTAAAACCACTGCTCTGTGACTCTGCAGGTTTAAGGAACTTACTGGAACCTCTCCTTGGAGCCTTGACACTGCTCTGTCTTAAAAGAGTGGCTCCATGGAAATCATTCCTGGGGATGCTGGAGTACTAGAGGGCTCACTGATGAACCATTGGGCTCCTCCTTCTTCTGTTGTTCATTAGTAAGGCACCAATTATGAATCAAATTAATCTTTTACAACAAAGCTTAAAACCATCAAAAAGTCTTTCTCGCTTTTGGGTGAATCAAGTTGCAATCACTAATGTGGAGACAAGTTAACAGGCAGGCTCCAGGCTGGAGCCTATAATACACCAGGATAATTGAAATATCTCACAACTAATTAACAAGTTAAATTACTTTACTGCAAGGTGACCTAATAATGCAATCTGTCAAAACAGCAATATGTACCATCCTAATCTCTGGCCCAAAATCAAAGTTGGGAAGACCATTGCCACACATCACTGAGCATCTTATGTTGTTCTTCTCACTCTTCCCTTCTTTCTCTGAACTAACATGCAACAGATGTGAAAAGTGTTCGAACAATGCTAAAGAACAAAATGATGGCTAATACTTAATTAAAATTACAGTTTATCATAATGTATCATCAAGGTGCATGGTGCCTTTAAATTCACAATTGCTGTGCTGGATAAATTAATCTCAGATTTCAGTAGAAATGGGAGTGTATAGCATAAGTGACTCAAAGATAAAAGCACTGAGCAATCCATACATCATCTGAATGAGAATAAGGAATGCCCAAGCTGAAAAATCTGCAGCACTGTTCCCAGCTGCAGGTTAAAATAATGACATGGATGGAATGCAAAGAAAGGGAAAACTAATCTTAAATCTGGGCCAGGAGATTTCGGGTTTCTCTTCATCTTTTTAAATACATGATTCCTTTCAAACAGGGTATCTAATTTGCAGCATTGAAAGCTGCCCTCAGAAACTGAGAGGAATAACTGAACAGATTGATGGAGAGCATCGAAAATACTCAAAGCAATCCCAAGAGTCTGCTAGACATCCAATAATTTGTGGTGCTGCTATAAGCATCCATTAACATAACAAAGTACATGCACACATTGATCCTCTCTAATTTTCAGAGAGGCAACCTCTTTGAATTGCAGTTCAGAACACCTTGAACTCTACATATCCTTTGTTATTTCAGAATATTAACCATGTCTATTTTTAAAATACATCAAATCAGGTCCTAAATATAAATGAACAGTATATTCAGGTTCTCATTCTTAATAAAATACTCATCCAAAATGATCACACTGTCAGATCTGCATAAACAGCAATAGCATAAATTATAAACCTAATGCTATTCCATAGGATTTTTTGCTCTAGTAACATTTTTATTTTCTTTTCTAAAGATAGCAGGGGTCTCACCAAAAGGTATAGCAGATTTATACCAAAGCAGTAATATTGTTGGTACACACCTCTCAAATATATTTTAATGATTTAGTGTGAATTATAAGAAATATACTGAATTACCCATAAAAGAGTCATATTTATGAATCTGTTTTCAATACAGAGCATAAAGGGATTTGTCAAGAAACAGTTGCAGTATCAGTGGTGCAGAAAAACTGCAGTGCTATTTGCTGAGTTAAGGATATAGCTATGATTGTTCCACCACATTGGCTATCACCACCTCAGCCCTTTCTTTTTGCTCCCTCTTCAGCACACAAGTGTGGCTTTTTAGCCCCAATGCTGTTACTGTTTTAATCCGAAAAAAAAAGTGGGAACTGTGTGCATGAGCTTTGCAACCTATTTAACAAGTTTTAAAGCTGCCCTATGTGAACGTAAGCGCTAAAGGGTTTTTTGAAAGTCTCTGTGAAGTAGAGAGCCAGATTAGACCATCTGATAGAGATTTAGATCCCAGTATACAGCTAGCATCTGTGTTTCAATCTGCACAACATTAATGGAAAAAATTTGACATATTTCATTGTAGAATTCCCTGAACAAACCAGAAGATCCAGCTAAATAAAGATTTAAATCCACTCAGTGCATTCCCAGCATACTGATGTCATACACATTTGAAAGGGAATAGGCAGGGAAAAAATAACATACTGAACTCTTAAAATCCGGGAGCCTATTAATTCATCTCTATAGTAAATCCAGGCTCCAGTTCACCATACCCATATGTTAACCAATATTTTGAGTAATACTGACAGGTCTTGAAACAAATCTGCTCCCCACAAACAAGTCAAACTGATTTTGTTGGTACCAGCATGAACAGCACTGCATTCCTTTATTAGTTGAGTGAGACAATATTCCTTCAGAGCCTGTTTGCAATCGTCTGCGAGACTGAGCCTCCTCCTCCCCGGCACCCAACCCAGCCCAGGCACAGAGCCCCTCTCCTGCTGCAGGCAGAGACTGCCTCTGTGTGCCCAGCACCAACTCCCCTGGCACGGGATAGCCTGGCATTAGTGCCCAGCTCCTGCCCCAATGCTGAGCGAACAACACCCACCAGCCACACTCAGCAGTGCCTCCACAAAGGCACTGGTGTTGGGTTCAATTTGTGCTCATTAATCCACTGGGGAATTGCTTTGTGTGTTAACCCCTCACAACCAGTCCAATCCTTTGAAAAACGGAAAACTTTGATCTCATTTGATAGATGATCATGTTGTATTCTGCAAGACAGTGGAGAAAAAAAATCTAAAATAGCTGTTACAGGTACTGGTAAGAGACCATCTGAGGGGGGCAGAATAATTTGATTTCTTTACAGGGAAGCTGACTTTGGTTTTCCACGTTTTAGCCTGAGAACTGTAGGATGAAGCAGGCAAAAAAAAGTTATGAATAAGAAAAAAATAAACAGAGAAGGGCTGAAAATTAATTTCTCAGTGTGGGCGAGAGAGGAGCCACACTGTAGAATACAAAGAGCAACACTAGAGATTGCTCTCAGAGACAGGAAAGGAGGAAGCATAATACTGAAGGTAATAACAGATTGTGGAATAAAGACAAATGTCTTCAGGGCTTGAAACAATAAAGTAATTCTTGAAAACATTTTATAATGCTACAAAACTTATCATAAGGAAAAATACAGAGGCTATAAAAGCAAGAGAAATTGTAACAGAGGATAAAGATGAGACAACAGAAAGATCAAAGAACACGATGCTTCAAGCAATAGACAGCAATGTCAAAGACTTTGCAAGCTCTGAATAAGTAACAAAAAAAGTTAAAGCTTGTCTCTGAACTGACCTGTGCTCCTCTGAACACTACTTTTTCCCTTTGGATGGGTTTACAGCTCTAGGAAATTGAATTGTAAGACAACTCCTCCAGTTTCCTACAGATTGAAGGTATGAGCAGTGGAAGGAAGCTCAGAGCACCCTGAAATGGGACTAAGGGAGGATGCAGAGGGGCTGCAAAGGGGCAGGGGGCTCCAGTAAATCACTGAACTGGAGCCAAGGAGCCAACCTGGACACACAGACCACTCTATTACATGATCTGAAGTACCTCAATACAAACCCTCAGATGACCCCTCCAAAATCAAACTTCTGGTCTGATGTAGGCACACCTTGCAGTGGTTGCATGTACAAGCTCCAATATCTGAAGAGGTGAAGAAGTCAATTTTATCCACCTAAGTCCATTCAGTATTTTTGCTTCTATGCACATTCTTGTTTGATACAGCACAAAGATACCACAGAATCACAGAATGGTTTGGGTTGGAAGGAAACTTAAAATTCATCCAATTCCAGCCCCTGCCATGGGCAGGGACACCTCCCACCAGCCCAGGTTGTTCCAAGCCCCGTCTAACCTGACCTTGGACACTTGCAGGGATGGGGCAGCCACAGCTTCTCTGGGCACCCTGTGGCAGGCCCTGCCCACCCTGACTGGGAGGAATTTCTTCCTAATAGCTCATCTAAACCTTCCTTCCTTCAGCTTAAAGTCATTCCCCCTTGCCTTCTCACTCCAGGCCCTTGTCAAAAGTCCCTCTCCAGCCTTCTTATAAGCCCATTTTAGAAAAGACAGGACTCAGTGGCAGCTGTAGATTTGCTCATTCAATCAAATAAATGCTCCCTTATAGGTTTTTTCTGTGACATCATCTTTTCAGAAAGAGACCTTGTTATCATTCCTCCAAAATGTTATAGGATCTTAATTTCACCTTTAGTTTTATAAAAGAGAATACCTTCACATAGAAGGAGGAAGGGGCCAGATAAACCATCTTGGCATGAAGATAAAAATCAGTTTGTACAGTAAGTGTCTCAGAGTATGAGCTTCTGAGAGAATATTTTATTGAACAGCATTCCAGTCCACTGTACAAACTCCTTCACTTACAAGAATTACAAAACAAATGAGTCTGTGTCCAGTAGTTTTTGTACAGGGGAAGATGTCTTTTTATGCTCTTGGGCTAAACTTCTGCAGGCAAATCCCTGGTGTTTATTCAGTATCTATAGGATGCTGGGCAAAATTCAACAAAAAATCCTGTAATGATCCAGTAAATTGTGCCACTCCTTTACTTGTAGGTGTTACTACAGACTAAACACATACACACTGCATGGAACAATGTCGTGGCTGTTACTGAATGCAAAAGCTATATATTAGAAAGGAAAAAAAAAAGATCTTCACCAAGATCCTCATTTTCCAATATCAGAAACATGCTTCATTTTGATTTTCACATATTCATGTGAAAAGCATCACTAGGCAACAGAGAGAACAACATCTTTCCTGCAGAAGTGCAAGCGAGTGTTTGATGCAAACACCCTGGAAAGGACCCTCTGAAGGGCTGGAGATGTATAGGGCCCCAGACCTCCTTTTCTCCTTTCCTGTAGCAATAATGTTTCCCTTTGTAGGCTTGTCTGAGTCCTACAAGTTTACATTGCTGTGACATGCATTGAACAAGACACAAAACTTACTGCAGTCCAAAGGAAAAAAGTGGTCCTTTCTTCCCATCACCAAAAGCATCAGGAAGAATCTCCTTCCATCTTTCAGATATGTATCTTTCCAGAACCATGAAGTGATATGTTGGCCATGGGAGCAACATTTGGATCAGCCTTGGAGGTATCACGTGCTTCTTGGCCACGTATGATGTCAGTGCTGGGCTGATGATTAATCACACCTGAGTTGGACTCAATTTCCCTTAAAAGGCAAGCCAAGGACTTTATCAGTTTTAATAATGTTCACAGACACTTTGGACTGGGGGAACAAAGCCGCTGCATCTGTCCTGCATGACCTGAACGTGAGTGGCTTTCTCTGGAAGGAAGGGAGGCCAAGTGCCAGGCTTGTTACAACCAATGGCTAGAAATATGTAAAAGTAACAAAACTGCTTGAAACTCAAATACACTGGAGGTATCTTTGCTTTAGTATTGGAGTCTCATCCAGAGGAACAATACAGGCACATATAGGGGTGGCACCAAACCAGATCATGATCCTGTGATGAACAGCATTGGTTTGGAGCTCTGAACTTCAGGCTGATACAGCAGTGATTTTCCCTTCAGTCATTACCCAGAGAATTGATTCCATCCCAAGAGACTTGTTTTTTCTGTGGAGCATCCATTTTATCCTACAACAACTACTGCATAACTCTTCTCTCTCCAAGTATCAGTCTCAGCACTGCATTACTACATTTTAGGCAAAGAAAATAGTAGCAGATTGAAATATTTTAGATAACGTGTTAACTGTTATCTTGATAAATCAATATACTAATGAATATGCCAAGGGGAACTCTGGATAAGCCCTTGTACCTCAAGTATTTTTCCACTTGCTTTACTCAGAGTTTGAGGCATTTTACACTGGAAATAAAACAAAATGGAGACATTGACAAAATACTCAATCAGACCACAGGAAAGTTGCGTGGAATTCACGCTGTTTAGGCAACACTGCATAATTTTGCATGTTAAAATTTGTAGTTATCATTATACTTTGATCTTTAGGAGAGTTGTTACCGTTTCATTCTAATTTAATTTTTCCTTGCCTTATCTGCTGAAGATATGAGAGATAATTAGTTGATTACACACACAGAAGCACCCATGCAAAACCAGCACAGCTAAAGAGAACATGTAGGTTAAAAGGCAGGAAAAACTACTGACATGTACTGGGCAGACTTGTTAGCATGAACCAAAAAAAAACCCAAAACAACCAACCAACCAACCAACCAAAAAAAACCCAACAAACAAACAAATAAACAAAACAAGAAAACCTCCCAAATCCCCCCAAAATGGGGAGGAGAGGATTGGAGGAAGGCAAACCAGTTCTGATTGTTAGCCACAAGCCTGCAAGTTTATTTAATAGGAAATTACAGGAAGGCTCAGCATATCCAGCTGATATCTTTGTACATTTTCAGTCTTGTGCAGCATAGAGCTACATTTCTAGTAATATAAAAGTTGGTTTTACTAATAGCATTGAGGGCAGAGCAACGTGGTATGTTTGTAGTATCAGTGGACTTCCCTGGCAGTTGTGGAAAAGATCTCAGGACTAATCTGATGGGTTTCATGTCCTTCAGCATCTCTTCCCAGAGCCCTTATGGAAACAGCCTGCTGGGGAACAGGAGCCAAACATGCTTCTGCCCAAGGTTTTTTTCTTTGTTCTCTCACTGCCAGGCTGTTCAGTGAAGAGCTCATAATCCACAACCTCAACATTCTGGAATGTCTTAAAAAGCACTCAGCTGACCTTTTGTTTCAAAACCATATTTAGAACGATTTCTTCAAACTACAGTAAGCCAAAACACTTGAAGGACACAGGCTTTGACTACAAATGCTTGCATTTGAGCTTCTGGGGATGGTCTTGTGCAGGGCCACAAGCTGAACTCAATGACCCTTGTGGGTCCCTTCCAGCTCAGCACAGTCATTCCATGATTCTGAATTTCTCTCCCACTAAGGGTGAACCTTGAAACTCCTTTTCTTCAAATACACTAAAATCAATATTTTGTTGCAAAAGTTTTCAGTGTTCCTCATGAAAGGTCAAACTATTTTTTTTAATTATTATCTATTGCCACTGGTATATAAGTACTTGATGAGAAACAGACTTTGTATTAGAAAAAAACCCTATTCACCTGATAACAAAATTCAACTGGAAGAGGTTTATCAGAATCTGCTTTCTAGGAGAAGCCACTGACTTGATGGAGAGCAATGGCATTGCAGTGGCACTGATTCATTTTAAATGTCACTGCTTTAAAATGCCATCAGCTGACAGCCTCTGGACAGACTCTCCACGAGCTGAAATCAGCTTAGCTTGGTTGACTTCAGTAGAACTACAATGATCTAAACCAATTGAAAATCTAGTTCTTTGTGCTGAGCCTCCATTCTCAACGGGGAAGGAGACAAAGAAAAGAGCCAGCACTGCACAGCCCAGTAAGTTTTTTGCAGATTCTCACACTACTTATTATCTCTGAGTTCTGCTGCTGCTCACAACAATGGGAGCCACAGCACCTGCAGCCACAGCTCCTGCACCACAGCAGAGCCCCCTCAGAGGTGTTTGATGGCACAGCAGTGAAATCCCTCTGCCTGGCACAGACTGTGGCAATTGTTAATGCTGATGCACTCTTTGCTAATAACAAGTAAGACCTGCTGGAGTAGACAAGGCCAAAAAGGGCCTTTAATCAGGACCACTGTCAGGTCTGTGTTACTGGAGGGTCCCACAGTGCCAGCTGTGTGAGAGACAACAGAACAGATCTTTGATGGGAATGGTGCTGGAGAAGTGGATGTGGCATTAAGAATCCTCCCTCTGACTGCTGGATCCTCCCGACAGCCCCTGGTGTAACTGTGCTCATCATCCAGCCAAACTGGGCTTTTAACTGGAAAGTATTTCCAAGGAAATTTAAACAACCCCAGCGGGAAAATGAAATTCACTTACACCTCAAAATGGTTTAATTGCAACCTACAAACCAAGAGCAATAAAAGCAGAAAACAAAATTAAGGTTACATCAGAACCTAACAATCAGGTTTTAGCAGCTTCCCTTTTGGCATTTCAGGTTCAAAACTTCACTCATCCTGTGGAATTCTGTTTGGGGCTTCATTAGCTCTCCACACAGAAAAGTCAGAAAAAGACAGAGAGAGCATGATATTCCTATCAAATATGGTTCATATTGACTAGTTTAAATGAATCTCCTTTATACATCTTTGCATAAATAAGGCACTTTCTACATTAAAAATAAAAAGTGATCTAATTCCAGAAAATCCTACCAAAAACTGTTGCACTTTTATATGCAAAAGGGAATAGGATGTCTCAACATTTTTCTGCGAAATTCCATAATGTTTTCCAGATGATGGTCCTATATTCAGCTATGAACCAGCAGGTTGAAAATTATATAAAATTAGGCATTTAAACCCTTGATCCTACATTAATTTCCCTAACTTAGATAACTGAATGCCATCAGTATTGAACTTCACGGTAAGTAGAGAAATTCAAGTTCTGAACTATACAAACTCACACACCGCATTGCTTTTCCAACAATCTAATACATGGCTCACTCCACGTCCCACTGACAATAACCATGGGATTTAGTTTAGCTTTTCAGCCCTCCTATAACCTCTTTTCTCCAAAAGAGAGAGTGAGGGAATGCCTTTCCAGCCCTCACCATGTCAACTTACCTTGCCCAGACACAGTTACACTCCCATCTCCTTCACTTGTAGGAACTCCATGGCCTTTTACCCACAGAAATCACCAGCTGTAACCTACAGTGAACTAAGCTGAATGCTGCATTCTTAATTCCTTTTCTAATTAACCTATTTGCATGCATTTCAGCAATTATACAGCTTTGCATACCTAAAAAGAAATATCTCCCTGTGCAACACAAACAGTCGATATAGCACAATCACCTGTGCCCACCAGAGACACAGGAGATGACACTTTGGAGGGCACAGAAACTTGGCCATTCCACTGCCATTCCTCCAATACCCACAAGCTCTGGTTGAAGGCATCAGGGAGAACATTCCTGCTCATTCCTGTCAGGATCTACCTTGAATCTTACCCATGAGTTTGCCCAATCTCTTCTCAAAGTTGATGCTATGGCAATCTCTCTCCTCTGGTTTCATCAAGAACTGTCAGATCTTCAATCGTGGGAGCTGCTTTTTATTCACCTCAGCATCTGCATTTGTGATTTCCCAAACTGAGCCATACTTTGCCCCTCACTCTTCTTCCCTCAGAACTGAGAACTCTCATTTTGTGTAGCATAAGCTTTCTAACCTTTACCATTTTATTTGTCCTTCTCTGCTCCCTCTCCAGCTCCACTGTATCCTTCTGGTGATGTGGAGATCAGAACTGCACAGAGCACCCAGATCAAGGGCACACCAAAGTCTCACACACTAAAAAATGATGCTCTGTCTCACTCTTAGAGTGCCTTTTCTTGGGCTGCTTGACATTTTGTTGGCCTGTTTTTTTGGCTACTGCTGCACATTGAATGGAGGATTTACAGAAACTGCCAAAGACAGTAGGATCACTTTCCTGAATTATATCTGCCAGTTACAAATGCAGCATCATGTTATTCTAGTTTGCCTGATTCTTTCAGAGAGTCTGCATTAACTTTTCTTTGCCACCTTTTTTGGCCTGTGACACTGTTAGTTTTACACGAGTTTCCTGGATCAATCAGCATAACATTGAACCACCTGAAAAAGTTCAATACTTTGTAAGTGGAGATTTCACAGAGGTGCTACACGACTCTTCTGGTCATTGATGAAGATGGTTAAAATTTGCTTTCAGTGCTGTACCTTTGGGAATCAATTTTTCACTCATGACTCCCCCTGCAAACCAGCCGTGGAGTACACAGCTTTTTTTTTTTTTTTTTTGCAACTAGAAAGAGTTTATTTTTGCCCTAAATTCTCCACCACTGCTTCCCACCCATGACCAATTGACCTAAAAATTGACCACTGCAGACATAATTAAAGCATTCAGCCTGGAGAAGAGAAGCTTCAGGGTTATAGAATTGTGGCCTCCCAGTGCCTGAAGAGAACCTGCAAGAAGGATGGAGAGAGACTATTGATAAGGGCGTGGAGGGACAGGGAAAGGGGAATGGCTTCACACTGACAGAGGGCAGGGTTAGATGGGATATTGGGAAGGAATTGTTCCCTGTGAGGATGAGCAGAACCTGGCACAGGGTGCCCAGAGAAGCTGTAGCTGCCCTGTCCCTGGAAGTGTCCAAGGCCAGGTTGGACCAGGCTTGGAACAATCTGGGCTGGTGGGAGGTGTCCCTGTCCCTGGCATGAGTGGGACTGGATGGGCTTTAAGGTCCCTTCCAACCCAATCCCTTCTATGATTCTCTGATGCCTGTCAGTGAGGAAACTCCATGAGGACCACAAGTGCCTGTGCTGTGTTTCATACCTGGCTCCATCAGCCCCACCAGCAGACACCAGGCATTGTCTGATACAGTTTTCTTGAGCAGCCAAGAATGTCCTTTGAGAGCCTCAGGAACTCATCCCAGACACAGCAAATGTCCCTGTGCCAAACCACAGTCAGTCAGATACATGCAGAGCAACCACATCCCTTCACTTTTGTTATGGAAAAACTACAATCTGCCTCCAGCCTGCAGCCCAAAGCACCAGACAAGTCTTCTCACCTTTTTATTGACAACTCACAGGATTTCTCCTTATTTGAGTATATCTCTATGCCAATGCAGTTGCTTCAGGTGTGTCCGGCACACACTGTGTAGCAGGGACAGAGTTCAAGAATAGGGAGGATGAACATTGGAAAACCTTTGGCAAAATGCCTGTGGTACAGAGAAGGCTTCAGAGGCATTTTCACTCCAGCAGCTCCCTGGAGCTGCAGCATTTGTTTCTCAGCAGCTGTGCATGAAGTGCTGCATTCCAAAGGGGTTCCAGCTCCTTTTGCAGGGCCAAAGCCAACAGAAAACCCAAACCCAAACAAACTAAACCCCCTAAAAAGCAACAACCTGGGAAAGGAGAGTGGAGGGGAATGAGAAAAGAGAAGTGCAACAGCACTATTCTGTGCTGGTGTAGTTTTGCTGCACTGCAGAGTCACTCAAATCAGGCGACTCTTCCTCTGGCACTGGGCAGGGCAGAGACTGAGAGGCTCAGAGCTGTAGGATTGCACTTCGCTCCTAACAGTAGGAGGGAAACCAGGCATATTCTGTGCTGTTTCTTGCATCAAACAAACATTTTGCCAGTAATTCTGACTCATAAGAATTAACCTCTAGTTTGACCTGATTACTGAAACACTTTGTCTGCCACATTGTGGGGATTTCTGATCACAAATTTTAAAACCAGCCACTGAAAAGCATGGCAGACGGGTTAGCAGCCACCACTGATTGCTCTGGACCCTTTAAAAGTGATCTTCATGAAAGTGCTTTTTGTGTTTTATTCTTTACACAACCAAAATTAAACAAAAAAGGGACTGCCATAAGGCTTCATCGGCTCTCAATAATCACAGTGCAAACAGTCACATTTCTTAATGTGGGAATGCTACATTCCAGTGCACTGAACTTCGGTAAGGCAGTGGAGGTGGCTTCAGTGTGGAAGGAACAGGCAGGCAGAATTTTCTTTTATTATTTCTTAAAGTATCACAGTAATAAAAAGACACCCTGCTAACAAGGTGGTGCTTTGATATGGATATCCTCCCTCCAGTCCATTACTGCATTGCTTTCCCAGCAAGCAAGCCATGCCTTTTAAGACTTCCAAGGCCAGCCTGCCATGGCCAGGTTTAATTCTGTGGGCCAGGGTTATGAATATACCATTGTGAGCTCCTCTCAGGAGGTTACAGGGCACTGATCCCAGGGCAGCTGCCAGAGTACAACCAAAGGAAGCAGCATGAAGGCAACAGCTTCTGCTCACAACTTGTTCTACATCAATCCAAATCCTGACCCAAGATCAGGAGACCTTAACCCACAAGACAGCAACTCTGGCAGTATATTCACAACTCCACTATTAGGAATCAAAACACAAAATGGGTGAGTTAGAGTAGTAAGTGGCTAAGCCTCAATTACCTTGTGCAGAATGGACAACAGAAAATAAAGAGCTGAATTCACCAGAGAATAAAGACAGAATGATGAAACATAAAACTCTTTTGCATATGATTAATTTTACATATTCTAATTAAAGTACCAGAAAATAGCATAAGCAAAATAATGGGAATTTTTTGTAGATTCAGTGAAGAGAGGGCTCCAGCTTGACCTTATAGCAGTTTTCCAGTACCTAAAGGGGAACCACAGGAAAGCTGGAAAGGGACCTTATGCAAGGACATGTAGTCATAGGGCAAGGGGGAATGGCTTCATGCTGACAGAGGGTAGATTTGGATTAGATATAAAAAACAAATTATTCCCTGGGAGGGTGGGCAGGCCCTGGCACAGGGTGCCCAGAGAAGCTGTGGCTGCCCCATCCCTGGGAGTGTCCAAGGCC
>JAOXXN010000162.1:20472701-20484180 GCA_026770055.1 Myrmophylax atrothorax | reverse complement strand
TACACCCAGGTATTCAGGAGCCTTTAGCTGATGGGCCATTCTGTTGCTGCCTCTGCACCTGGCAGCTCTCAGCCCCCACTGCTGCAGCATTAAACCACAGAGGCACACCCAGGATTTTTATTAAAACAGAATCCCTACAATGTATTGCATTAAAAATAAAAGAATTTTTTGAAAAAATGCTCCTCTGAAGGGAAATGTCTTCTGGTTCCTGTTCATGTTCTGCTCCAAAGAGGAGCTGGGAGGGGCCAGCACGGCCCAAAGATCCTGTGCCGATCCTGCCAGGATCCAAAATGCCATTTCCCCATGCTGACCTTTGGGCACAAAGTCCTCTACAGGGCTCTGGAACAAAAGAGGAGCCTTTTCACAGTTAGATTCCAGCAAAACCTTTGAAATTGCAGCCCTTTGCTACAGGAAACCTTCATCCCTCTTGGTGTGCAGTTCCCAGATACCTCTCCCTCTCTCATCAGCTGCTGGAACTGCCTCTGTCTGGCAAACTCATAAAAGAACTCCAAAAGCAAACAAGCTCCTGTCCTCCTCCTCATCTCCCCAGTCACAGCCCTGCCTCTGCACAATGAAACCACAAACTATGCAGTAATCACAGGAACTTAACTCCTCACAGGCACAGAACCCCTGAGTTGTGGCCAAAGCCACATCCTTAACTCACCGGGGGCACTGATGGGTATTAAAAATAATAATAATCTAAACCAGATTTAAAGAGCTGCCTCTTGCTTGTCAGATGCTTGGCCAACACTCCTTTCCCTTTATAAACACAACCCTGGAGCTCCAGGGGTGGAGGTGCAGGGGAACTGGAGAACAAGAGAGGCTTTCTTTGCCCACTCCTCTCCCAGGAAGGCACTTTTATCTTGTAAAAGCACCTCCCATTTAGGAATGGAGAAGAAGTAGCAAACAGGCCTGACCACTACTCCTTAACTCTTGGCACTAACATCTTCTCTGCACAAGGATTGAATTTAATAAATAATGAAAGAAATTAATTTAAACACAATCCAAAACTTAAGATTGCTTCTGAGGAGTTTTCCCCAGGATACCAAGGACATTAAGTCTCTTGGACCATGAAATAAAACTACTCTTTTAAGCAATTCTAGTCAGAAGAAATCACTCTGTAGAAAGGTCAGGATCAGTGGGAATGGGACAACAGAGCTCCTGAGCTCAGTGTCTGTGGACAGGGATAGCTGAGCCAGGACTGCATGAGCTGCCCTTCCTGCCCATGGAGATTGACCCACCCACTGCAGCACAGGGCCTTCTTTCTTCTGCTTTTGGTACTACAGGCTCAAGTGACAATATCAAGGTTTGGCACAAAACAATATTCCTAAAGCCTGGAAAGATCCCTGACATGAACTTCTGCCTGGTTTGAGTGTCAGAAAATTTCCCACTGGCTGCAAACACCATCTTCTTGTCCTGTGAGGAAGCCTCATTATTTGTGTCAGAGAGGGAAACAGGCCCTAACTTAATTCCTGTCATCCTCACAATGTTTGAGAGGGTTCTTGACCTTGTATTATGGTGGAGTTTTGTTTGTTTGTTTTTTTAAAATATTTTGTCCATACATGGGTCATTCCTCCAGTGCTTTGTTACTTACATTAAGGTAGAAGACATGGATGTCACCAGACTGGTTGGGCTGTCCCTTCTTACGGTGGCTTTTCCAGGAATTCTGTTGTTGTTCTATATTTGTAGGCACAATTATTAAAGGGAGTCCTTTCCGAGTACAATAATGCCACTCCTCAAACAATCCATAAAGAACAGTCTCAGGGATGACACAGCAACACAAGGGATGAAGGAGAACAGTATTTCTGCTGCCCTGTGTCTAAATATTCATTGGCATTAAGAGCTTTTTGAACTCAGTGTTCCCAAACAATACATGAGACGTGGATAACTAATGTAATGGTAAAAAGAACATGAAGCTTTGATGGAGAAAACTATACACACTTTTTGTAAACTGTAGCTTTTCACAGCGTGAATTAATAGATTTATTTCATTGTTTTCCATTTCAAAAGCACAGAACTGGCTCTTATTAAACAGTATTATTGGTTTATCTTTTATAGGCACAATAGCAAGGAACAATGAAGACTGAAGAAGCACAGTCGAATTCAAATGGTCAGTAAACACTGACACTTAGTTTGATTTATTCCTGTATACACTTTTTAATCCTTTTCCTGAAACTCCATTTGTTTCCATTTTCCACATTTGATTTTCATACTGAAATTTGCATAGCAACCAATTTGCCACTAAATGAGGATGTATGAGGAGCACACATCCCCACCCAGGCTACGTCAGGCTGCTGTCCTTCAGTGGGGGCCCAACTGGGGAAGAGATTCCAGGACTGCAGCAGCACTGCTGAGATGTTTCCCCTTAGACATGATCAGAAGTGTATTGCTGAACAGGGGTCATACTTCCTATTACACTTTTTAATTGCTCTAGTTCCAAAAGTTTTACCACAGCATGGAGAGTTTGGTTCCTCCCCTTTGCAATGGGTTTTTATATTGAACCATAACTTTCTGTTCTCTGGTGCCAAGATATACCAGGCACCAATTTTCTTTCATTTTTGTTTCTCAAACACTACACACAAAGACAACACTATAAATATGTGACATGACTAAATGATGAAGCAGCAGCTTCCTGCCGAAATTTTAAAGTGAGATAGACATTGTTTTAGCTGAGGAAGCCATTTAGGGACCAGCTGTTCCCACTGAAAAGATGTGGCAGCCATCAGCAGAAATAAGAAATGCGCTCTCTGTACATATTGAAATGAGTTTTATCTTCCTTTCCATTCTGCTTTGTGTTCCTGCTGGTGAAAAGACAAAATCCATTTCACACCCAGATTTCCTCACAAGCACAAATGTTAAAGGAGAGGAATCTGTATCTTTGCACCCAAACACACTCCAAGGTGAGATCAAAACCAGAAGCTCCAGAACATTTTATTTCTGCATGGTAATAAACGGATAAACAGCCTGAATGATGAATGAGTTGGAATTGAAGGCAGAAGGAGAAGCTTGTGGACGTCTCCTAAAATTAATTTTCCCAGTTTATTTTTTTCTAGGTGGTATTTTTGTTTTATATTCTAATTAAAAGAAAATAACTTGGTATATGTCAGATACCACTGCATGAAAACAGAGAATAAATATGGGTAGTTTTGTAATTCCTAAAAATATTCTTTCACTGGATCTTAGATTTAAGGTTGGTACTAATCATTACAGTCACACTTGAGAAAGTACCATACAGTTACTCAAGTGTTTCAGCTTAAAAAGTATCCCAAACTGTATATATCAAGAAACTTTTCACCTGACCACGCCTGTTCAGAACACAATCTTCAAATTACCATGGCAAAATAGACATTGTGGTTTGCACCCAAAAAGAGGCTAAGAAGTCGACAGAACCAACATCTCTCCCCAAAGACAATATAAAAATCATTATATTAAAGATTTTGCTTCTTTTGCCACAGGCAATCAATTCCAAAAATTTGATTAAAAAAAGCATTGCATTTGTGTGGTATTCTCAAGCTGCTTCTTATTAACATTTTATTGTAGCATACTCTAATGACAACTGGTATCAGCTCTCATTATTCTAAATAAAGAGTATAGTCATTTTCTTCTCAATGACTGAAGTGAAATGTGTCCATAGGGATATTTTAGTTTACTTTCTCACACAATGTAATATTGTCATTATTAATACTTCTTGAAAACATCTTGCCAACTAAAGTTACCTTTGCACAGTCACCAGATTTGAATTTTTAGATATGTGTAGTCTCAGTCACATGCAGAACGTTCGATTCCTTCAAATATAACTAACACCACCTTGAAGTGTTTCAGTGCAGCAATAAAACTATTCACTTTATGACTGCAGGAAAAAACAACACAGAAATAGTAGCAAAGTAAATTTCACATATTTGTGAAGCAGGTAATTGCCACAAAACTCAGGTAAAGGAGAGATTATGGTTTGTCCATTGCTAACCAGCAAGTCAAATATAAAAGGAGGAATGTAACAAGAGTTCCTCGCTCCATAAACTGCCTGAAAACAGCAACTTGCCTTTTGGTCAGTGCTGAAGGCAATGAAATCCTAAAACAGCCAGGAAGCCTCTGGATATATGTACTTCAATATAAACAAGCGCACAAGGCAATAGTTATTTTTCTACACTTCCAAAGCAATGCAAATAAAAACAGCTATTGCCTCAAGGCATTAACCAAAGAGCTGGGTTTACAATGCAATGCAACAGGCACCAGAAGAGCTGCCCCAGTTCCACCAGCTGTCCAGACAAAATTCCACCCTTAGCAGGGTTTGTTCTGCCCCTGAACCAGGTCACAGACAGGCAGAGGTGTCACACCCCAAAGGCTTGGACGTCACATTAACTGGCTATGCTTATTTTGTCAAAGGCACTGCAGAGCAAAAGGCTGCAGAGAGATGCTTAGGGGAATGAGGGAGTGTTTGAAGGAGGCTGGCATGAAACCCAATCGATTTCCTATCCAGGCAGGTACCTGTCCAACACCTTTGCATCCCAAATAAATCCTCACCATGTTCCTCTTTCCGTCCTGGTGACGTGACTAGCACTGAAATTCCTCCGCTATAAATTGTCGTGAGATCAATGGCTGCTCAGGACTTGGGTGAACATCAGTTAGAAGAGCACACTCAGAGACTTAACCAGAGCCTTCAGAGCCTGGCCCTGTTTGGTGGTTATCCTTGTCCTTTGTTCTGAGTCACTCAGCAGCACCTGGGGGCAGGAGCTGGGTATTCCCATGCCAGGCTGCTGGGCACTCACCAGCTCCTTGCAGGGGTTAGACAAACAGGCACAAACAATTAAAGGCACCCAAATTCCAACAGGCACCTTTTAAGCCAGTTGTCTTTCCCTGCTAAGTGTCCTCCTGTAATTCAGGTTTGTGTCAGACAGTGGCCTACATAAAAAGCCATTATGGATGGTGGCTTTGGAGTTCCCAGCTATCCTTCCCCGTTTACCCATCCCAGCTGGTGCTCCCATGAATCCTTACTGAAATGTGTAGTCTGCCACCCTCCCTGGTCACACGTTTCACTCTGGCTGTTCCACCACCTCCCACGGGAATATCTGTGCTAAGTCCCCACTTATTTTGTATCAAATCCTGGTTTCTGGGGGGTCATGACTCCTGTCAGTATCTGAATTAAACAAAACTGGGTTTATTCCCTGAGCAAACAAATTTTGCGGAAAAAGATGCTATTAAATGGCACTTCATGACTTCATGTCTCCATGACATGTCTTGATGGTCTCCAGCCTGTTAATCAGTGCTGGATTTGCAGGGTGAGGTTACATTCATAAGATTTCTTTCAGGGACCACTATTATTGTGCTGCTAAAAGTCTACTTAAACCCAATGCAGAGCATTATAAAATTCAACAAGTAAATCTACTGTAAGGCTGAAGAGGAAACAGGGTGTGCAGAAAATAAAGGGTGAGATGGAAAGCAGAATTAAAAAGATGAAAAGACTACATTATAAATAAAGAGGGTCATAAATTGCAAAAGTATGCTATAGGAAGCAGTGCATTATATTTTCTGATACCAGATTAAATGTATTTTATTATCAAATATTGGAGCTTTTAAGTATCTAAACCCTAACTAATCTGGGAATCACTAGCTGAAAGAAAGCTTCTTTAAAACCCTGAGCCTGCAAGATTAATTTTGACTCCTGTTGAGTAAACAAGTAGATATTCTCATCAGCCACCATCCTGTACCACCACAAACCACAAACCTTCCCCTTGGCTTCAGAGCAATGCCCACAATTACAGGGTAGGAAGCTGCTGCAACTAATGGACCTCTAACCCTTGACACCAAAGGATCCCACACTCAGACTTCATCCCAATCACCCAGATCAACGAGGCTGGCACCAATTTATATGGAAGCAGTACCAGGCATCATGTTTTTGGAGACCAGAGCTCTAAATGACCTCTTGCCTTTCAGGTTTATTTTTATTTTAAAATCAAACCCACCACCTGACCAGGAAGACATCTGGAGACAAGCAGGTGTGGCAGAAATCATGGCGGAGTTCTGAGATTTTGTATTGCTTTTACTGTGTCTGAAATGAGACTCTAATTTGGTTTTAATAAAAAGTAATTGAAAGTAATTTAATACCGATTGATTGTTAAGGGGATACATTTTGCAGTTTATCAAGTCTATAGAAATGCAGTATAATTAACTCCAAACTGCACAGGCAATAATGTAATTATAATCTCAGCAACTTAAAATTTCCTAGCATTGTTTAAACAGTTAATTAAAATTTTAAAAGATAGTGCTGTATTACATGTCTATAATGTTAATTGCTAAAAAATGCTAATCAATATTTGTTAAGTAACCCAATTAATTGAGTAGCCTAATTTCTAGCTTCTCTGAAGCTAAATAAATACAGCTTCATGGATCTGACTTAGAAACTATATAAATATCCAGATACTGATTTAATAATCAATTACATATTAAGTGATTGCGAGTTACTTTTTTGTTATAAACACAGGGCCAACTTGAAAGCAGCCAGATGAAGGTTTCAGTTCCACCATTTTCCTGTGATCTGTACAAACACAAATCTCAGCTCACCGCTCTGACTTTCTCCTCGTGGGTGTGTGGAGCAACATGCCTGGTACATTGGCCCTGCAGTGGCAACTCAGAGCATCTTTATGTCCCCTTGTACAATGGAGTAACTCTGCTGAACACAGCACTGATGCTCCTTAAAATGAGTAGACACAGGGGCCTCATTTCCAGGGCTGCTGCTGCCAGGGGAGCCCTCGGTGTCCAGGAGCTCCTGGAGACCTGCATTGTAGCAGCTTTCCCTTTCTGCAGTCCCACTCCTGTTCCTCCTCACCAGCAGAGAGCTCCACATTACACAAAGGGACCTCCCAGCACAGGAAGAGATGGCAAAAGCTCCTTTCAAAATTCCTGCTTTACTCTGTGCTGTTAAACCTTCCCAGTGGAAGAGAAAATACCCCTTTGTCACTTCTTTTCTTGCTATAAAGATACATCCTGAGATGATTTACAGCTGTGAAAAAACTTTATCCTAAATGAGATATCAACTGGTGTTTACTGGTAAGCATGGGTACTGCTATTTTAACATACTTCCAACAAAGCATGATTAAATTATTGAACTGTCACTGTTTTCTTTTCCCCTCATCTCTAAATCCTGTGTTTGTGACACCCTGAATACAGCTAAACTCACCTCTGCTGCTCCAATTATGCATTTGCTCATTATATCCACGTCAGCTCTGGATTGAAGACTCACCAGGGCAGAGCCAACCTCATCATCTCTCTTGGCAGTTCTCAGCACAATATCAATATTTTCCAAAAACTACGGTTTCTAAATAGCATTACAAAGCTCAGTTTTAATGGATTTGACAAAGCAGTGCATCAGCACAGGATGAAGTCAGGAGATACTTTGCTGGATCAATTCTTAAATAAATGTGCCTGTTGCACAGGTGAATTAAGGGGCTGCATGAAAAAAGATCACAGCAGAGGAAGGGGTATCATTTTATTTCTGCATTTCAGTTTTACAGCGTAATCACCTTCACCATTCACATATTTCTCTTGAGGTTCAATACTCAAGGAGAGACATTTCTGTCATTACAGCCTCTTCAAGTCAATGAGACAGGTAAAATTCAGGGGTCAAAGTGCACACAATGACAAGCTTGTCAAAGGTGCCCCAAAGCTTTCATACTTCAATTTTATTTAAAAGGAAAACAGAAAAAAAAGGTCTTTCTCACCCTTAGGCTTGTTCCAGAGGCGAGGCAGTAAATAGATTACTGGGCTGACAGACTCCTTTTATCCTATTATTAATTTTTAAATTGCCCTATAATGGTCAAGAGTTTAAGATAAATAATCAGCAGGGTGGGAAATGAAATGGAAAGCAAAAGTGTAGCAAGGTGCAGCATTTAACACTGTCCTCAGCACAAACCATTTCTAAGTGTGTGCTGCCCACACTGCATCAGAACTATGGCTCTTTGACAGGCTTCTCTAGAAACTCGGTGACAGTTTTCACTGTAAGCAACACTGAAGGACAGGAACTTGATTCCATCATTTCATGGTTGTCAGCTCTACAGACAGGAAGGTATATTTTAGGACAACACACTTTTCAGCAGCTGCTTGCATGAATAAGAACCCACTTCCATCATTAGTCATTTAGCCCATATAATATGACAACAACATTTATTACTGGCGCTTGGAGAGTCATGACAGTAGGAAGAATTCAGCATTGTTCTTTATATAATTTGCATGTGCTGAGTTCTTCAAGGAGACAATGTATTTGAACATCAATAACGTTTGTCTTTCTCCTACCTTAATTTACTAGGTAGGGATGAGACAGGATTGACTTCCAAGACTTCAGAACCTTGTGAGAAGCCACTGCTGGATCAATACCGCCCTGTGATGCTCCAGAACTGCAGCACTATCTCCTTTAAAAGTGAAATCCAAAAGGGTACTCATTTTAGCACTGAAAAATGGTAACCAGTGATCAGAAAGATTTAACTAGTTTGATCTATGACATGGGAACAATTCTTATAAGAGAATTATCCCTCATTCCACCCTCATCAAGTCCATTCTACAGCAGCACCCAGCCTTGCCCACGTCCCTCACAGCAATAACTGGTTTATACCAAGCTCACACCAAGCTCACACATGATCCTGTGTGTCCCTTCCAACTCAGAATATTCTGTGATTCTGTGTTGATGTAGCCAAGCCTCCTCCTAGGATGTCTCTTCCCCTTGCACATCTGTAGAGAAAAGGAATGACTCAACTCTTGCCAGAGTTTCAGTTCCACGACATCAGACATGAATGTGCTGTTTGGGTTGATCCTGCAATGTTGGAACACCACAGTTGAAAGAAGCTTTGAAGAGAAAACCCTTGAGTAAGAACTGAATGCTGTAGAATTAAGGTAGCAATTAAAGTGTGTAGACTTGTCTGGATTTACCTTGCAACTATTCATCATGAGCCTATGACAGCCTGAGAAATACAGACCAAGCCTTTGGAGAGTCTTGGGTTTGACAGGTAAATAAGGGAATAATGAAAGCAAATTTTAATCCAATTGGATTGCTGGCATTTTCCAGATTAGCAGCCAAATAAATGGAAGATGGTTCAGCATTGCACAAACTTTAGGTTAGGTCTCAGAAACAGCATTTCCTTTTGGCATCCACAGCTCCTCTACACTTCAGCTTGCACCAGGGAATCTACAGCTGCTTCCCAAGTTGGACAGGTAACCAGCCAAGTGAAAAATCCACCCCAAGTCCCACTAAGATTCCTCTGAGCAAACACAACAGGTTAAGGAGGACAAAAATCCTTGAGTCCACATATCCATATTCTTGGGGTGGGTCCCTTCCAACTCAGCATATTCTGTGATATTGCCCAACCCTGACATTGCCTGCTCACACCATTCAATTAGGTGATAGAAGATGCTTTAAGGCTGAAATAAGAACAGAATTAATATGCTTCCTTTAGAAGTCCCTTGCTACCTCAATCTCAGTTGTTCTGTGAGCATCAGGCAGAGCCAAAGCTCTGATAAATTTATGTTGTATCTCATATACAATTCAAAATATAGTTAAAAGTATGAAAACAAACCACACTGCTTGCCATGCACTACAGGGTTTTGTGTTTGTTTTGCAACCAGTCATGCCAGAGATGCTCCAGGCCTACTAGAAATTCCTTAACATCTGATGCATAATGAAAATATTTAATGTAGCAGAAACACTCCTCTTTTCTTCCCCCCCTCCATTTCTGAAGTGATAACCAAACCCCTGGTTTACTGTACGTAGATGAACAAGGACTAGTCCCTGCTAATTCCTGTCTGAAAAATCTTGGAACCAGTCCCAGAGACTTCCCACCTGGGAGGAGGAGCAACCCACATGGTTCAGCAGGAGGAGCCCAGGTCCTGATGTAGGAGTTGGGTTTTTGCAGAAGTACAAGCCATAATCACCACAACATTTGGAGCCCAGCATCTTCTCCTGACTGCCGGGGTCCAGGTTGCACCATCCCATCCAACTCCATGTCAGAGCTGCAGCCCCAGGGGATGTCCTTCTTCCTCACTGCAAAGCAGGAGGAACAGCAGGTGAGGGAAGTGGATACACTCCCCACCATGTCCCAGGGGTTCCACTTCCAAGGCAGGATTAAGTTTAGTTTTCACACCCCCAAAAGGTCCACATTTTCCTTCTAGAGGAAAATCCTTCTGCCCCTTCCTGGGCTGCTTCCAAATGAAGGCCTGTAAAACCAGGCTGCCTTTCAAATCATCACATGGCATATGATGCAAACAATAGCTTGCCAAGGTTTTTCATGCCTATGGCCATCACACTGAAAAGTAATCTCAAAAATTCAAGGTTCTAGTGACCTATATACTGCCATCTTTTAAGAAGGCATAAGAAGAAACCTTATGGAAACAGCTAGATAAATATAGTTCGTTTAATAAAAATGCAAATAAGATTCACAGAAGGGACTTAGAAACCTTGAAATATTTATTTTAAATGAACGGGACTAAGTCCTCAAGGTAAGATTTGTTTCTAATCTTGTAACTCCAGTATTGTAGGGCTATTGTGCTTTATTTTGTTTATTAAAGGACAGTTCTTAGAAGATAAATACTTTAACCTACTATATCATACTTACTGCTACTTTATATTTACTTTCAAGGACTTTTGATTGTTGCCATCCTGGTCTGGATTCAAACCAGCACATTAGAGCAGAAATGTTCAATATCTCATTACTAGTGTTTTCCAGCCTTAATCATTTCCACAAATACATTTGTCCCTTTGTATTCATACCTGATTTGGCTTGACAGCATCTGACAAAGAACACCGGACTGAAGATGAAACAAAAGGAAGTCCAAGTACCCATCATACAGAATTTGTTTGTAGGAAAATAAAGGAAAAAATTTGAAGTGTTATTTTGTACTTAACCTGCAAAACAGAAACAAATACTGATGATCTGAGCCTATGATTTACTGACAACACATAACACCAGCAATACTTATATGGCATATTAATTGTACATTCAGTGATGGACCAACAGTGAAGTTGTACTTGTAGACTTCCAGAAAAAGAATCTGGTGCTTTTAAAAAATATATATTATGTGAGGCTGTTTTTATGAATTCATTTTTACCAACACTGTCTGACATGGAAGTCAGCTGTGCTTCCTGCTCAAGTGTTATCCAGAGACAGATTGATATCTGCCTTCCAAAGTCAAAGCCTCTTTGAAGACGTGGGGAAAAATAAAGGATTGACAGGATAGTTCTAAGAAATGGCTGAGGTGGATTCTACAGAAAAAAAATATCCATTGTCAAGATTTTTCAACTATAACAAAACTTTAATACTTTTTGTCCCTCAAATGTTGATAGACAAAAGTAAGCAGAATCACTGAGGTTGGAAAAGCCCTCCCAGCCCCGGGAGACCACCCTGTGCCTGATGCCCACCTTGTCCCCAGCCCAGAGCACTGAGTGCCACGGCCAGTCCTGCCTTGGGCACCTCCAGGGCTGGGCACTCCAAACCTCCCTG
>JAOXXN010000162.1:20456995-20471654 GCA_026770055.1 Myrmophylax atrothorax | reverse complement strand
CAGAGCTCGACACCCCCCCCGCCCCTGCCCTGGTTACCCCTTCCTGGCAGGGATTGCAGAGCCAGAAGGTCCCCCCTGAGCCTCCTTTTCTCCAGGATGAGCCCCCCCAGCTCCCTGAGCTGCTCCTGCTGCTCCAGCCCCTTCCCTGGGCATGCTCCAGCCCCTCAGTGTCCTGCCTGAAGTGAAAAATTCACAACTGGACAAATAATAAAGAGGTGCATTACAAACAAATATGCCAGATTTTTAATATCAGGTAATTAATGTCAAATGGGTGAACATTCATTAGAATAAACTAATTCTTACTATCTTTATTTCCTAGTCCTTCCCAATCTAACCAGATATGCAACAACCCTTGAAGATCAGGATGAAAATCAGCTCAAAGCCACGGTGGCACTGCAGACACAGGACCAATGTGCTGACAAACTCAAGTTTGGGAGCCACTTTTGTAGCTCATCCCCACAGCAGAGTGAGTCTATTTCCAACAGAAGAGAGTAAACAAAGCAAGAGAGAGTTGCAGTCATCAACTCCAGAGAAGAAAAAGACTTGACTCAGAATTTCAGGATCAGCAGGAGACAGAACCACCATAACATAGTCAATGTGTTTCTCTGATGGTAATGAAAGACCTTAAAGGCTTCAGGTACTTGAAGCTTGAAGGCCAAGGCAAAAATAACCTGAAGCTTGTTATTAACTGCATTGTTATAAACTGCTGGTCATCAGAACCAGGGTTTGTGGAGTGGATTTAAAAACGTGTGTGGTACTGAGACCAAATTATCATGAGCATTGTTTCCTCAGAACTGCACTGCAGGTAATTACACTCCTTACTGGAGATGCAATGCAAGCACAAAGACTGGAACAGAAAATGCACAAAAGGTTTAAAATATTTACAACAGCAGTACTTTTTCTATATATACCAAGATAGTTGTTAATGCTGGATTTTTAATTAAAAATTGTGTTTTCAGGAGAAGCATTTATTAGCTACAGGAAATTAAAAGTGGTTATGAGCAGGTAAAGAAAAAATAAATAGAACACTGAAACCCACAAATAAGTACCAGTGACAAAAGTACCAAACTTCTTCATGGCAAAGCAGAAATTCAGTGGGAACCAAGAGAGAAATTCTTCTGGTAAATCTGTTTCTGAGCTTCCCTGCTCAGAGCATCAATAAGGTTGCTAATTTATAAAATTTTTGGTAAAAACTTGTATTGTGATAAATTAGTTCCATTGCATCTCTTGTCTTATGGCATGAGGAATTCAAAATTACTTAATTCAATTCAGAAAATACAGAAGGAAAAAAATACACAAAATATTTTAGTACACTCAGTCCCATTTATATGATAGAATGTTTGATCCCCTGCTGCCTACCATTATATTTAGCTGGATAGGTGCAAGAATCAGAACCAGAACAGGACACTGTCTGTGGCACCACCCACTGACAGTGTCCTGTCTAAGGGGAGGTGGCAACCAACCGACACAACCACTAGAACCTGGAACATTATGGGGGTTCCAGCCAGTTCCCAGCTGGGGCCCTTCTGACCCTCTGCTTCCCCTGGGGTTGGCTCCTCTGCCCAGCCCTCAGCAGCTCAGGGCTGCCCTGCCACAGCTCATAGACCCTGTACCACAGCTGTCCCAGCCCAGAGGAGAAGGGGCTGCCATGCCCCCTGGAGCAGAGATGGTGCCTGCTGGCAGCTCCCCTGCCATCCTGACAGGCTGCTCCAGCCCAAACGCCCACCACGCTCCAGGAAAAGCGTAATTCAGATTTATGGGAAGACATTTCCTATCCAATACAATTGATTACCCACTGTAATGTGAACAGAACCTAATTTGTACTAATGAACCTATGCAGAATCCAGCAAAGCACTGGATAACATGGACACCACAAAATGCCAAGCCAGATGCCATCCATGGTGAGGATCATTTTCCCAGATGGCTCCGTTTCCTCTCCCTTTTTGCTGCCCTAGGTTTGAGAAGATGTCATTTAGCTCATGAGATTGCTCTGACCTCCCATATCTATGAGTTTTGTGCCACCACAGCCTGTGTTGTCCACCAGGGCACCACCCTCTCCCAGTGGCAGCAAGGAAAGGCTTGTCTGCTCCAGCAAATTTTGATAAATGTAACATCTGATTAAAAATACTATAACTGTACATGGGCAATCTAAGCAAATTGAAGCTAACACATCTCTGTGGGTCTGTTTCAGAAGAAAAAAAAAGATTAAAATGGGAAATTTTAAAATATTCAGCCGTGGAGTTGGTGTGGAAATGAAACAACACAGATACCTTATACCAAGAAAAACGTGCCTTAGTGGAAAACCCAAACTGTGTGTTGTTAAAATGATTCTGTTTGTTTGCTTGATATTTTGTTTTATTTTTTTTTTTACATTCTAGGATCAGCTATAAAATTACCAAATTGTGGATTCTCTCATTCAGAACAGTAATCAGCATGAGGACTAGCCATGAACTGCATACATTTGTAATGGAAATACTCCTTTGTATCCCATTTGTTAAACTTACAAAGCCTTTTCCTAAATGCCAGGATGTACTGTAAAAAGACAGAACTGCTCAGACTGTAAAATTAAAAGCTGAAATTCAGCCTTATATGCCAGAATGCAAACTCAGATTGTAATCAGTCAGAGTCTGTAGCACAGACCAGCATGGTTAATTTGGTGGGTTCATTCCCAAACACATTTAACTTTCTAAACCAATTATTTTTACAGAAGAAAGCCTGCACACATTCTTTTCTGTATATGCAATCAATTCTAGTGAAAATTATACAAAGTAGGTTGTAAATAGATCTCCTGAGTTTGCAGCCCTCACCAAATTATAGAACTGAGATGCAAAAGGAAAAGGATAGGTCTGGGTGGCAGACAAGGCATTGCTATTAATGAAGAAAAGGCAAGTATTTAAATTGAGAAGGCATCTTGATGCCTTCTATGCAAGCTGAATAGGAGAACATAATAGGAAAATAAAACAGCTATCAGACAAGATAAATAGGAACACATCAACAGGGACTGCACAGAATTAGAATGACACAGCAAGAGAAGCAAAGACTGTAGAAGAATATACTAAAATTTTTACTTTGCATTATAATGTCATCTCAGAAACAGATGGCAAAATGCCACTAGAACAGGAAGATGTCAAGAAATAATAGTGTCAGCAGCTACATAAAGAGCTAAAAGATGCTTCAGACTACCTTGTGTTTGTAAGGCTGTGCTTTACAAAGTCTGAAAATAATTTCATCTATGCAAGCAGAATAGGCAAAGACACTGCAAACTCTTGCCTGGCCCACCAGTCACTCTTAAAAACAGAATCTGGGCTCAAAATAACCCAGATTCAGAAAACCAGGAGAACATGTTTGGTTTTAACATGTTTTAAAACAGCAGCATTGTCGTAGCTCTATATAAACTATTCGCTGTTCAATACATGCTTAAGATGGATTATGGAATTTGTCATGACTAATTAGGAATTGATGGGAAGATTGTAATAGTATCAGGAATAGAGACTGATGTGGGAAAACGTGCTTTTATTGTGAAGGCCAACATTAATATTATCAATAAATCCTTTGTGATGTCTAATGGAAGGAAAACGAACCACAATACAGGTCTAAGAGCACAAAAGGGTACAGAATAGTTTATAAAAGACAATTTTTGGAGCACCATAAGTCCCCAAATATTGAAATGCATTCCTTACATTCCCAGGTAGGCCCCAAATGTTTATTTTTAAAGGAATAGCTCTTAGTGCCATACACAGTGGAATTCACTTACATTAAATGGGGGAAAGGGAGGAACAAGACATGAAAAACAAGGGAAAATGTGGCATTAAGCAGCTCTAATATGCTCAAGGAATTCTGTTTATTCAGTTACACTTGGTGGGATGACAGACTTTGAGAGACAAAAGAGGTAAAAGATGGACAAGGGACAGAGGGAGGAGCTCCTAAAGCCAACCTGCTTGGCACGACCAGGTGCCAGGTTATCTTTAAAGGTCAATTCTGGAAAGCCTTGGGAATAAAGATGAATAATCTCAATTCTGTAACTGGGGTATGACTCCAATAAAATCCTACACAGCACTAGGACTTGTCAGATATGATCTCAATACATACACTTTCGGTTTTCTGCTTATTCTTTGTAACTTTGTAAAATCAAGATCTTATCCTAGACCTTTTCTGAAATACCAATGCTTGAGCTGTCTCTAAAATTAACTATTATATGATGAATCTAAAAAAACACATTTTATACTAAATTGCACATGCAACAAGTCCCTCACTTCTCAAGCTTTTATTGCACTAATGGAGTTTTATAAATTGCAGCATGTCTTTGAGTACCATATGCACCAAAAATCAGTGTTATGGGCTCAGTGCAGGCTGGGGACACACAGCAAAGAGCATCAGTGACAGACATCCAAAATCTGGCTGTGAGGACAACAAAACTGCTGCATTACTGGTAAGCTCACTAAGAAAAAAAAACCCAACAAACAAAAACCCAGCCCAAAAATATAACAAATTCATTTCAGTTATCAACATTTTGCATTTGTTTTTATTTCATGTACATATTTATGCATTTGTATTTAAAGCAGCTCTGAATAAGCCCTTAGTTCCCAGTTGTGCTTAGAAGGTTGGATGTCTCAAACTGCAGGAGACTCTGCCAAAATGAAGGTTGCAATGGTATTTTGCAGACTTCAGCAAACATAGTTGAACTCTCAAACTTAAGCATTTTCCATTTATAATATGGGGGATGTTAGATCATTTGGGTAATAAAACACAGATTGTTGACTGGATCAGTTATTTTAAGGATATAGCACACAGAGAACATATATTTCAATTTCTTCCCCCAAAGGCTGTAAAAGCAGCCATAAAGCAATCAGAAAGCAGGTAAAGAATGACTTTTATGGCAGGCTAAATGAATGATAATTAGGCGACAAAACAGGAGGCATAAGTAGCTGGAAATCTTTGTTTCCCTGTTCCATCAAGCCTTTAGGCTTGAAAATCCTGCTGACAATACTGAAGAGTTTGGGTAAGTAACTATTAGCTGTGACACATTGCCAAAGCCAGAATGTTGTGTTTTGGCTATTTAAACCAATCATTACATCCAGTAATGACTCATCAAGGCAATAAATACTTGGAAGGGGGATCAGGGAGGGAAGTTCCATCTACCAACACAATTCCCACACTGGAAATGAGAATTCATGTTGTGTTTCAATAAAGAGAGCTGAAGGTACAAAGGAATTGAAACCCTTAAGTATAAACACAGCCCTTTTCCTGGCCATCTCTGTGATTCTCAGACAGCTAACTTGTGTCTCACAAAGATATAGATTTTCAAATGTAAACTATCCCTTTAAAGCGAAGTTTCCATAGCAGGTAGCAAACGAGAACACATGACATTTCTAACACTCATAAAAGAAGGGAAAAAAAGTTAAGGTGCTCCAGCAGATATTTGCAGTTCAGTCATGAACTAGAGAGAATTCAGAGAGAGATTTAGATTCCTTGCACAAAAGCTGATCCAGCAGTTTTTGCCTTATATCTGCACTAAGGGTATTTATAGTGGTTCCCATTCATGTGCTCCGAGGGGATTGATAACAAGCCCCATGTGTCCTGTGCTAACCCTCTGGAGTCCCCCAGGTCCCCCCTGCTCCAGCAAGGAGGGGGCAGCTCACTCTGCCACCACTTGAGTCAAGGGGAATGAGGTCATAGAATCAGCTGGTCCTCAGGAATGATGCAGTTCCAAATGTGTTGTCCCAAGTTGTCCATCATCCTGTGTCCTCTGGACTGCCCTACACCCTGGGGTCTCAGCTCCCCACTGCCTCAATAAGGATTAATCTAATACATTCTTCTATGAGAAAACCACTACGGGAACCCCCATATTTTATTATATAGCACTAGATTACTATTTTTTCCCGTCAAGATTTGTTCTCCTCTTGTGCAAACTGCTACAATCAAACTGGTGGGTTTGGTCACAGCTTTGAATGAGATGCTACTCAGGCTGTTTTCTGGTTGTGTTGACTCTACTCAACTTGAGAGCTGCAAACTTCTGCATCAGCTCTTTTGGAAGGATTCTTCCACTCACCAGATAAATCCCAGTTTTGGAATTTCACTGCTATCTTGGATAATTTTAACACAACTAAAACTTTTTAGCCTTAAAGCTTGAAGTTATTTTTATTTATAAAATAAAAATAAATTCATTACAGCATCCTTTCTTATTAACTTTTTTTTTTAAAAAAAGAGAAGTAAAAAAAATTAGGAGTATTTCTAACAGTCAAGGCCACAAAGGTGAAAGACACAGAGACCTTCCATCTTGTAATTCAGCCAAAATGTGGTACAATATATTGAAGGTGTTGCAGCTGGACATGGAAGTCATTTGAGGGAACAATAGCTTTTGAAAAAGTAATTTGCTCTGTATATCAAAATATAGTGAAGACATTTATTTGGGTTGATGTCTCCAACACCACAAACCAGGTCTTGCACATAATTGCATCCAACTCCCCCACACTTATTTTGTAATAATGGGCAATATTTTCTCCTGTGTGGTTTGTATGGGCTTATTGTGCCTCTGAAACCTGTGAATCTGTATGAAATAAACCAAATTAGAAATCCTTGCATTGCCACCATCCAGACCCTGGGCAAATCAACTTTAAGAATGTTCTGTGCAAGATTAGATTGATCTCTTCCCTACTCTGGCACCCAGACAGACACTAAAGCACAGCTGGACGGACTGAGGATGTGGTTTTCTTTAAAAAATAAAAAAAGGATGTCCTTACAGGACAAGGCTGCAGGACAGGGACTGTCTTTATCCAACATCATCCTTCAAGTCACAAATTTGACAAAGCATACATGAAATTTCTTCATATTGGCATCTCTGGTGGGTTACCTGATTACATGTAATTATATATTGCTGATAACCCCACCAAGATCCTACAAAAACACAAACTTCACCTTTTTAGTAGGATTCCTTTCTCCATTAACTTTATGAGTGACTGACATCATTTCAGAGCAGCTGAATTTGAAAACTTCTCAGCATCAGGCAAGAGGACAGTGTTGTACAACTCCTTGCATGGCTCCTGTGTCCCAGATGGAAAAACAAAACCAAACCCAACCCAAAATCTCTGTCTTTTTCTGCCATAGACAAGCTGTGTCAGCATCTTTCATTCTCCTGCTAAGGATTTTTAATGCCATTCAACTCTCCCAGCTGAATCATCCAAGCTCCCTGTCAGAGCTCTGCCCATATATCCTTACAAAGGGTCCAGTGAAAGTTGCTCTGCCTTCTGACCTGGAGAGGTTGCTCTTTACAGACCCAGCTTGCTTTTCTCAGCTGTCCACAAGAGCAAGAGGGATGACTTTCTCTAATTGTGTCCATAATTATGTGCAATATTCTCATTTCTGAGAACTGCTACAGAAAAATAAGTGTAAAAAGTAAAGGAGTGATCTTTTATTTTGCTAGAGGGAAACAGGTTTTCAAGGCACCTGGTGGCACAAGAACTGGAACTTGAGCAGGGGAAATGTGTCTTTGGTAGTACCAATGACAAAGGTTTAAAAACAGTTTGTAATTTAGGAGAGTGTTGAGTAAGTCAAGGGAGGGATGTAGACCTTGGGACAGTCAAGACACACATGGGTCTGGTTAAATCCACTTGACACCAAGGATGGGAGTACTGACAAAATACTGATATTGAAATAAAGTACTGATCAGAGGAGCAACCCCTGAAACAAGGGAGGCAAGAGAGAGAGAGGATACTGTCACAGTAGTATCCAGCTATTAACCTACACACAACAGAGATCAAGAATCATGGGAGAAAAACCCTAATCAGTAGAGTACCATTGGGAAAGACCCCAAGGGAATGCAGGAAGGGCCTGTGTGAGGAAATCAGAGAGGAAGAACAGAATAAACTGGCACAAGAGCACAGAAGTTAGCAGCATGAAGGAGGTGACGATTGAATAGTGATTCTTAGAAGGAAGAGGAATGGAAAGTGCAGACTGGAATAGATGTATATTTATCAACTCTCCCCCAATATCGATATGAGAATTACAGCTCAGTTTCCCAACCCTTTTATTTTTTTCAGGAACTTATTTTTTATTAAAACATGAAAAAGTAAGATGGAGCTGTAGGAAGGCTGTGGGCCTGGCATACGGTATTAAATCATCCCATCCTTTGACACTGCAAACTTCATTATATCACTGTATAATCTTGTCTGGTGTCATTGTGTATTACAGCTTCTTTTCTCAATAAAAGAATTGTTTCAGCCAACACTGCATGAAAAATCTTCATGAATTCATGCTGACTGGGCCAAAATGAGTTACAGGTGCTCCTTGCTTCCCTCTTAATA
The DNA here is from genome assembly GCA_026770055.1 of Myrmophylax atrothorax. NCBI lineage: Eukaryota > Metazoa > Chordata > Aves > Passeriformes > Thamnophilidae > Myrmophylax > Myrmophylax atrothorax. The sequence continues at coordinate 20,463,354 of JAOXXN010000162.1, read as the reverse complement.
CCCCATGGTGTTGCATTAATGCAACTCCAGCCTGCCCAGACTTCCAGCATTCCCTAGGAACACACAGCCTTCAGTGCTCCCTCTTCACATTTGGTCTAATCCTCTTAAAATAATACAATTATTTCAGTTTCTCAAACTGTACTAATTGAATAGATCCTGTCCCTTGTTATGCCTGTGGAACTTGCTCAGAAAGGCAGGGAGTCCACAAGAAAGTTCACACGGAAATCAGCTTTTGGGAAGACTCACAACTATCCTTTGCTAAGAGACATATTGGCCAGTTAGCATTCAGTGAATTCACCATCGGGGGGTGGAGTCCCCAGCCCTGCAGGTGTCCAAGGAACACAGGAGGTGGCACTCAGTGCCCTGGGCTGGGGGACAAAGAGGGCATTGGGCACAGGGTTGTTTTGGTTTGAAACCTTGAGCAAAATGCCAAGTGTTCAACCACATCAACACAGGCCCAAGGGAAAAGGAAAAAAACCCTAAAACTTAAAATAGAACTGATTAATATATTTATACAGAAGAGGGATAATTAAAAGCAAAATGCAATACAACACATACACAAAAAGGTAAAAAATAAGAGTAACTTCCCACTCCCCACCCCTGGCAACTCTGGCCACAAACCACCCAAGACAGCTCAACCTACCCAGGGACAGACCCAAGCAGAGGGAAAACTAAGAAGAAACATTTTCCTCCTCTAAGATAACACAGCAGCAGTGGCAGTGGGGCCTCGTTCAGCAGAACAGCAGCAGCGTGTCTGTCACTGCCATGGTCACGGTCAGAAGGAACAAGCACCTCCTCCACTGTATTTATATCTGAGGTGTCCCAGGACAAGGGTGGAGTCCGGCTTGGAGGTCTTTTCCAACCTGAATTGATTCTGTGATTCAGATGGAATATAACAGGACTTGACACCAAAGAACTCCTCAGAAGATAATATCCAAACTAAAGACTCAGAATAAAACAACATATAGTGGAAACAACCAACAAAGGCAGAATTTTGTGATCAGAACTGGTCCAAGAAGGACTAACACTCCTTAGCAATCTAGTTTTGTCATCTGTGGCTGAGTTGCTTTGCACTATATCCATATTTATGCCACCTACTCCCAGTAAAAAGTTATTACTTGAGCTTCTCCAGACAAAATTCTGACAAACAGAGTATAACTTTGAGGGTAAGCTTATGCAGTCAGCAGGGTGGCCTAAGGCACAATCCCAAAGCACCTTACAGTGACAAGTATTCTGAGATATTAGAGAAAATAAATAAAATTAACTTCTATAAAATTAGTATATATAAAATAAATTTATATTCTTACAAGTTTATAAAATTAAATGCCACTTCTAGAAACAAAACATTAAGGATATATGTTAAAATATGTGTCTAAGAGGCTTCAGTGCCTATTCATTCACAAAGTGAACAAAGTTAATCCATCTATTTTCATCATCCCTGAGAAAGGGCCTCTTAAGTTTTTAATTGTAACACAATTACCAGACTTTTTATTTTTTTTACTTTGCATTTACTGTACCTAATGCTAAAGAAAAGGAGAGCACAACCTCTCAATGAGTTTTACACACAATATCTTTGCAGTGCCACCCTGGGTTCAGCACTAAAACAGAGCCAGGGCAGCCTATGCACTCATGCCATGGGGCACAGGCAATTAGTTCAGAGCATCTCACTACTCTCCAAAATAAAGTCATTCCCGAGCTCAGTTCTTAATCTGCTGTCCATCACCTGCATTCTCGAGGTTTCCCTGTGATGGGTAATCACTGACCTGGAGCCCGTTCCCTCCCCAGTCCTTTATAAATCACTGCTGATAATAAGCAGTGAAACATATTTAGAAACACACAGATTATAGTATTGATCCTTCTCTCACATTGGATCACAAACATCTCACTCTACTACCGTGATAATATTTCAATTTAAAATGTGCTTAAATCCACTTTTATGTGTTCCTCCGGTGTCTTACTGAAAGGCCACACAGAGGAAAAAGCCCTGTTATTTCAATACTACACTAATATTTTTCCAAACATTTGCTTTGAATGCAACTCCTTCATGTAAAAAATACCAGTGAACACCAAGTCAATTCAAGACAACAATATTACTGCTCTGCACCCCTAAAATACCAGAAATTGCTAATTATTTCAGTTCTTGCCAACTTTTTTCCAGGGTTCTTCCCCTTCCAAGCAAATCTGTCTGTATACTGTGACTGGAAAGTAAAACACCTGTATTTTTCTGACAAAGGACTTACAAAATATATATATATATATGTGTGGATGTGTTAGGATAACATAAACACATAGCAAGCAAAATTGGGCCAGATTAGCAAAAAACAGTTTGAAGAACACTATTAAAATTCAGAATGATAGATAAAAGAAATAATGATTTAATGAGTTTAGCTCATATTTACCTATGGATCCTCATACAAGGCTATTGAAGTACTGACTAAAATGGGAAATTTATTAAGCTATCCATTATATTACAAAATGGTGTCACACAACAAGCTTAAACAAGACCATCAAAGGCTAGTAAAAAATAACATTTTTTAGACTATGTAAAGTGGTAAAGTATAGGCAGTAAAGAAAAAGAAATACATATAACACAGAGACACTAAAAAGTCAACATTGCTTTGTAAAGACAAAAAGGGAAGATATTAGTGAGATATTGAACAACCTGTAGTAGGATTTTTACTATTCAACATATTCATAAGTGATCAGAAAAAGAGTACATAATATGACAGAAAACAAAAATATTAAATGCATATTAAATTATTTAAATTTTAGTGTATCATTAAAAAAATTATAATTATGAGTATCACCTCACTGAAGATCTCCAAGAAGAAACATGAAATTGCAATCTCATGGCAGGTGAAAATTATGTAAGTAAACACTGCAGTTGCTTTGTGAACAACTAAATTTGCATAAAAAGTGTTGGACCCTTAACATGTTCTAGAAAAAAGCATCAAGAGTCATCAACTCACTCTCTTAGTGGCTGGAAAGATAATATGTGATAACATATAATATTAGGAGTTTAGGAGGGAAATAGAGGAGAGAACACAAAGCACCATTAGGCTTTTAAGCACTGTTCCCCAGGGCTCAAATCCTCTGGTCCTCCCCACTCAGGAAATTCCAGTGTCTGGAAGAGCAGAGCCCAGGAGGAGGCAGAACAAAGACCTGGATTGAGGAGTGGAATGGATCTCAGGGAAAGCAAACTGCTCACAGTAATTTTCCAAAATAAGTGGCTGAGGAGAAATATGATCGAGGTCTATAAAAGCAGGAGTAGCACAGAGACAGTGAATAGGCAATGATTTTTCATTATTTGCCATTATTCAAGGCATAAGTGGGATAAAATGAAATTATGAACAAGCAGTTCAAAACAACCAAGAAGAAGGACTTTTCCCTCACAGCTCATAATTAAATCACACAGCTCATTACCCCGGCACGATGCTTCTGCCAAGAGGATAAATTTTTGCAAAAGGAATTAGATAAATTCCTGGAGGGAATGTCCACCCTCAAAGCACCAGAAGCAGCTCTTCCATCTATGACTGGAGCTGAGAAAACAGAATGAAAGAGGCCTAAAGAGTCACCTCCAGACTCCACGTCCTCTCACTGCTGTTGTCCACACTGGGACAGGATCTGGGGTAACCCAACAATGCAGAACTCAGGTTCTCCTCAACTAACCCTATAAACACGTGATCTCTTATAAAAATGAGCCTTATAGTGAGATGATGCATGTCTAAGGCTCTTAGATTGTCCTCCACACATAGAAAATGTGATTTTCACTCAGTTATTTCACCTTTACTAAAAACACAGCGCCAGCAACCCCCAGGATGCAGAAGTTTCATCGACAGTTGTAAGATGACTTTGAGTTCAAAAAAAGTTTGAGATGCAGCCTAAAACATTTTTAAGGCTAAATTAAATGTCTTTTTATTAAACACCCTAAGTATAATGGGATGTTTGTGGCAACATGAATGAAATGCTTTGTAAAAGCTAAAAAGGGACTCCAAAGGTATGAAAAATCCCTATGTTCTGATTTCATGTCCCTTAATATAAAAGCTTACATTTTCACTGATTTTTCAGTTCTTTGGATAAAACTGAAAAACACCTGGAATGGTAGAAATTCAGTAATTCTTGAGCAATAAATAGTTTGACTTGAGATTATTTTGCCTCCATCAAGGCAAAACACAGTTCATGGATGACTCTGTTACCACCTTAAGCTTCAAAGAGATAATTCTCCCCAAAAGATCCTCTCATCTCGCAGTGAAACTGTTCCTGTTCTCATCAAGGGCACAGAAATGGACCAACTATGCACTAATGTGAGGTAGTGCAAGAGCCCAAAACAATTTGCTGCCGTTACAGACAAGAAGCCTTCACTGCAGAGCCATCAATATCAAGACAAACCCAGCCCAAGATGAGAGTGATGGATCTATAACCAATAATATTCCAATCAGTTGTAGCTCCTGCTGCCACTGCTGCACTGATAATCCCCTCCCAAAACATCAGCTGCAGCAACACTCTGCATCTCAGGCTGCACTATTGCACCACAAGTGTATCAACCACAAGGTAAGGCTGACTTGGGCCAACACCTTCTGCATCTGAAAGAACAGAAATGGCAAAAGAAACATGGTAGGAAATGAAAACAAAAAGTGTTTGCTTCAAGAAGGTCTGTGTACCTCTCCTTCTGAGGCTTTTGTTCTGATGACCCATTTATTGATAGCGAATCTTGAGAGCTCAGGAAATGTTGATTAACTCTGGGAATTGTCTGCCTCAGATTTCTTGTTCTATTTTCTCTTCCTTGCCCCCACATTTTCAGTCAACTACTTTGGTGTTTCTGTCAATGACAAAAAGATTAAAGCAAACTGAAGTGCCTACTTTCCAAATTCACTTTGATTCGAGAGGACAGTAAGTACTCCCAGAAAGAGAAATCTCCCAGATTGATTAATTAACATTCTTATTCATTAACTGACTGATTGTTGCAACAAGAAAAAGGATTTATACTATCATCATGCAGTAATATTCCCTGCAGTTGCTCTGCTGTCTAGGAAACCCTTCAATATTAAGAAAATAAGCATAAAATAAAGACAACGCCCACCCAAGAACAAGACTAAGATTAATTAAAAAACCACAACAATGATATCACTGTTCCCAATACACTCTTTAATTCTATAGTATATAATATTCTAAAAACACCCCTTAATTGCTTTGTTGTTCCTCATGTTACCTCAACACTAGCAATATATTCAATTCACACATGGTAAATTCAAGAGGGGGTTTTAAGAAAAGTGCAGGGCAAGAATAGCTGGGCATTTAAAAAGTTTAGTTTTGTTTTGATCAAACAATGCAACATAAATCAAATATTTAACACCTAAAACATAACTACCTCGATAAGCATAATTTGGCAATCTTTAATGAATTCACATCAATTAGCCTTTCATTAAATAGCTCATTAAAAAATGATTCAAATATTGCTCCAGAAGAAATCCTTGTTCAACTGCTATGATGGAATAGGAAGTCGGTGAAGGTGAGGTTAAACACACATTTGGAAACAGTCTGAACCTAATACTTGTTACAGGGGGAAAAGCCCACAACTTGTTATGACATCCAGTGTAAGACAGACTGAACAGCACACAAACACTGGTAATCTGCTCAGAAGGAAAACAGAATGATCCACCCTGTGTAGGTGCCAGCTGTCTGCAAAAATGCTGCCACCCACAGCTCCAGCCTGTCCTTTCAGAAACCCAGTGGTTCATTTTAACTTTCTTTTCAGTGCAAACATCACCTCACAAATCCCCCCACACAAACACAGAGGCACAGTGATGTTTAAAGGAGCAAACACACATCAGGGGGCCGTGAAAAATGGTGCATAACACTGAAGGTGACTGAAGTGCAGAACTGGTGTTACTGCACCATCACTCCTTAAGGAAATGGGGAGGCACAGTTTAGTGAGAGGCACAGTATTTTATTCAACTAATTGATCAAATTAGTGCAGAAATTCCCCTAATTGCCTACATGTTATTTCAGTTGTTCTAACAAAAGATTTTATTCCTCTATGACCTTCACTTCAAATACAGCTCAAGGCTTTACACTGTTTCAGGTCAAGTTAACTTGAAAACTTGCTGAGCTTTAAATGGAACAGAATCAAGACCCAGAGAGAAGAGCACAAAAGAGTAGGGCCAGGCTGGAGGCAGGAAAATACAAAGTCAAAACATACCTTTGTATCCTGCTTTAATAAGTGAACAGCATGGAAACATTTTTTTTCTTTTTTTTCCTTTTGCTTCACTGAGAAGGAAACTAATGCAGGGACAAGATTATGTCATGTTGGCACTGCCTTGTGTTCAGAGTGATGTTTGGTTGCATTACCTGGAAGAGGT
>JAOXXN010000162.1:20408104-20439785 GCA_026770055.1 Myrmophylax atrothorax | reverse complement strand
CCCGGGCCCTTGTAATAAAGCACCCATAAACCGGCTTTTTGTTGGTTTGTGTCCTTTGATATCGAAATCGGGCATCACCTGTTATCCAACAAGAAATCAGTATTCATGGATGGCCAAAACAACAACAACAAAAAAAATAAAACCCTTGAAGTTCTAAGGTGAAGAACAAGGAAATCTGACAAGTTTGGGATTTGGTTTGTTTATTGTCACCTAGCTAATAAATCCTGCAAAGTAATTCTTCCAGGAGTTATGGAGCAGAGCTCTTCTGACTTCTTTGTGTCTCTGTAGTCTGTTAATACAACCCAGAAGTTCCAGCAGGAAATAACTCTTAACAGCCTTCACCTGATGAAAGTGATAATTGAACACAACTTGAACTTCCCCAGTTTCTGCCATTTCTTCCCAAATGCCTGGATGCTTGTTTTGTGAGACACTCTGAACTGCAGAGACTGTTCTCGAGGCCATTAGAGTCTTAAATATAAAGGGGATCTTTGCTCCATTAAAAAAGGGGAAAAGGAAAAAAGAAAAGTAAAGAAAGAAAGAAAATGAAAGAAACTGTACAGCAAAATCCATCTCCCAGTCCAGGCATTTTCTGTGTACAGGAACCTGAGAAGCCTGGAAAGATCACACACACCCCAACACAGAGGGAAAAAATGACTCTGTGGCTCTTCAAAAGGATATGGTCTTTTTCACTTGGCAGAAGTCTGCGTTCATGAACAGGACAAAAGTTTTTGAAAGACTCGCAAAGCACTTTGATAAGGATTCAAACACTCAGTGTGTGCCACTGCTTAGTCAATAGCAGAAGAAAGAATGGCAATCTAAAAAAAGGACTGTATTAACAAGGGTTGATAGAGAAATGTTAGACTGTTGAAGATGAGAAACAGAAAATGAAATGTATGAATTATTTAGGTAATGAGCAGTTACTAAGAAGACACAAAGTGTCAATTAATTCTAGAAGCATTTCTATTCTTTTGGCAATTTTAGTTTTAGGCTACAAGATTTCACAGATTTCAAAGGAAAAGACAATTACTTGCTGCAAATAATGCAAGACAGAGTGAGCAGCCGAAAAATTGCATGACAACACAAAATACAGATTTTGAATTTGGCAGAGCAAACTTTCTCTGCTTTTTTTACATTTCTCAGTCTCTAACTTTTTGTGGGTTGGTTTTATTTCCCCTCTGTGTGTCAATAAAGGAGAGCATGTGTATATATTGATGCATAATCACTAAACTCTTTACAAACTGTAGACAATAGGTACAGTCTGCATTAAATAATACAGACTATATCTTACAAGTTCGTCAACACTCCTTCAGTAAAGATAAAACCATTTATGACAAGGCCAAACAGAAAATCCAATCAAGTCTGTTTGGGGACACTATTTTAGGAAGAACGAAGCAAAAATCCTGTTGAGCTACTGCAGAGAAAAACTCAGCAGCTTCAAATGAGCTCCATGGGTGACTCAGGCTGTGCTGAAATGTGATATTTGAGGGCTGCAATCAGGATTAAATGACAGCAGCACGGAGTTTGACAAGTGCTGCAGCAGCCACTGTCCCCTCTGACGCTGTACTGTGTGCGCACCAGTTGTGCAACAGGCTGTTCACTATGGATATATGCCTGGAAAAACGCCCAAATCATCCACACCAAATGCTGTGCTCGTGTAAACTTGTGTAACGACATGAATCTCTATTTGAACACATCACTGCAACCCATTCTTGTTTCCTCAGCAAATCAGCCTGACACCTGCAGGCTCCAAAGGGGGGTGAGTAAAGGCTGTAAAGGGGTGACGCTGCACATGGAGGTGTGAAACTCTTCCCCATCCAAGAGGCCCTTTGTTTTGTGGTGATCAAGTGATTAATGGTTACTGAACAGGGATAGAAGTTTTAAATCACTAAGGAAGTTGTTCACACTGTTAGCTCCACAGTGTAAATCAGGGCTGTTTGGAAAAAGCTCTTTTCGAAGCTACAGTGCATGAGAACAGCCCTTGGGACCAGCTGGGCTCTTACAAGCAGGACTGGACAATTTAATCCAGTACAACCAGGGGCACAGTCTATTGGCACATTTGTCTGCTATAATGTAACAGAAATAACTGCGAGTTTCAGCAGAAATCGTGCCAAATTTCCTTTAACCCTACAATAATTCCACAAAGAAGGGATAAAATTTGGGCAACAAATGGATGGCACTTTAAATATTGTTTCTGTTAACCATGCCTTTGATAACGTACACTGCTTATTAATTATTCAAGGTTCAAGTTATTGATCCCCATTTGGACATTACCCAATAATTCCTTCTCTGTTTAAAAATAAAGCCTATTTATAATTGCAATGTGTAAGTTGTAATGGAGGAAAACACTGGCAAACAATGATCCAAGAGCATTTTTTCAACAAGTTTAATTTTGGTGACATTTGCTGCTGGGGTGAAGGGATTCTGCCTCAGTCCTACAACGCCAGCTTTAACATTTTGAGTTTTCTAAATTATTAATGCAAGGCACATATCTCCAGTGACAACCCATCTAAAGACTGAAGGACAAAGCAGATTTGTCAAGTGTTGATCATGGGTGCTCTCCAGCCTTGGGTGGGGCACCATGAGATGCAGGCACAGAAAGGAATGCTGCTAATGCAGGCTCCCAGATGGACTAGGGAGCAAGGAGTCAGAGCTCTTTGCTTTCCTCAGCATCCTTCCGCCCCTGAGTCTGGAGTGGGAAATGCCAAAGAGTCACATGAAAAAAGCAATACTTTATCAGCAGCCTCTCATTCTGTTGTAGAAGATCCCTCTGGCCTGGAGGTTAGACAGCAGGGCTGGAAACCTACCTGCCACATTTCTGTGCAATCCCAGCCAACAGGGTGACAGTGTGGTGGCAGTTTGTGCTTTTACCCCACCTGACTTGGGGTTCCTGACTTGCTGACTGAAAAGGAGTTTTCCTTCTCCAGCCCCAGCTGGCTGCAGGGGCCAGTGAGCATCTCCACACAGCACCACAGAGCATGAGGGGCTTCTCCCAGGATGGAAGAAGTCACAGAACAATTATCCCTCTCTCTGATTACATTAATAACCTCCAAGTTGGCTTGGCTCTGAGGAGCATAACTCTTCTTTATTGCCCGCAGTCGGAAAGCTCTTTGGATCTGGAGTAAGTGATTACAAAGTCAGACAAGCAGGTTTCTGCCTGGCTCAGCTGAAAAGAGGTTCCTAACCAGGTTGCTGGGCTTGAATTATAGCTGGGTTATCCCCTCTCCTTATATCCTTGTGGGCAACTTTGGGAAGGTTGTTTTATTGAAGTACTCACTGGATTGCAGATGGTAAAAGCACTTTTCTTGCAGTGCCTCTTCGTGTCCTACTGAGCTGTTTCTGAGCAAGGAAATATAAAACAAAGGACAAGTCCTGCTGCTGAATAAATAGCTGGAATTTAACTGGTAGGAAGTTTGCACATCTGATTCTTTGTCTCTGCTTCTGCTGCTTGTACTCTTGCAGAGATTATGCACTGTGTGAGTCACATTGTAACTTCTAATATTAAGTCTGATTTCCCACATTTGTTGGTTGGAGGTTTTTTCCTTTAAGAGCATGAATTACAAAAGATTTCTCCTTTTCCTTCACTTTTGAAAGCAATTAAAAACAATTTAACAAATCACTAGCTGCCAAGAAGTGTTCAAATTGCATCTTTTGTTTTCAAAGCCTTCTTGCTTTTGGAACTGAACCAATTGGGATCTCTCCTCAAAAAGACACTTCTGCTAACATTTCAGTCTATGAAAACAGCAAAACAAGAGAACTTTTAATGTTTTATGGTATGGCTTTAACAAGCAAGAAGAATTTCTAAAGATGTATTCTTACACCAGGTATTGTTTGGATTTAATTCAAATGTCATGTTACTAGACTCTAAAAGATAGATGGAGGTTTGCTAATATCATCCTTTCCTCATTATTCAAATAAATGTTGATGCAGAACAGAGGCAGAAAAGAAAAGAGAATAGAAGGGAAAAAAATAATCACTCACTCCCTATTTCTTAATAGTCTGGGTAAGATGGATTTGTATGTTTTGGCTTTCAGTAGCGGAAATAGAATTGCTACATAAATGTCAGTTTGAGCAGAAAGATCCAACAAGTCACTCCCCAGCCCCCAACACTTAATTCTGATTATTGCCAGACAGAGAACTGAGTCCTTCCAAACTCCACTCTGAGAATGGTCCCATTGTACAGGGGAGAGGGGTCCCCTCTCCTGGAAACTCCCTTATCTGCAACAGCTGGTTAGAGTTAACTGCAGCCCTGCTTAAAGCCTTTCAAGTCTGCTTCTTGTTTAGTCTTGTGCTATGGGAAAGCTTTGCTGGGACATTAACCCCTTGTGGTCTGTTAGGGCAGCACCAGGCAACTGAACTGAGAGCTAAACCAGGCTTAGTCTTCAACATGGCTAATAAACCTCTCTGTGTTCTCTGTGCCCTAGTCAGCAGTCAGAACTAATGAAAGGTTTAAATTCCCAGAGTTAAGTCAGCAGATGCCTATCCAAAACCATCCAGACAACCCTAAAAAATATACAATGTAGAGCATTTTAATACTAAAACATGGGAAATAGAGGAATTTAAAAGAAAGTGAAAAGTGAGTTCTTTTGGGTCGTGCTCCCCTTTATTGCCCCTGTAAAAGGCTGTGTTTTCAGGTTTTTATTCCTTTTGATTTCAAAATATCCCTTGGAGACAAATACCAACAGTTGTTTAAGATTCTTTCAGAAAAACAGAAGATTCTTTTGCCAGCAGTACTTCTCTCCTGTGCTTTCTTCCAAATCTTAACAGGGAACAATATCACTGCTCAGCCTGCTCCCTGCCTTTTGGCTGAGCAGTGAGAACACCCAGAAGGAGGAGGGAAGGTTTCCCTGGGATTAAAACTGTGCTGCTGCTGCTGGGCCACAACAGCAGGAACTGGGCAAGGAGGAATGATGGTGCACAGGGTGCTGGGGCTGAGCTGACAGCACAAACACTTCAGCACCATCTCTGCCACTCACAAGTTGTCTTTTCAGCAGGACTGAGCACAGTGCTGTTTTGAACTGTTTTGAAGTGACCCTAACTCAAGGTTAGAAGCCCCATTAATCCTTGTAAGATCTCATGTAAGTGCAGTTGCTCTGTGAAACCCTCAACACAAGTAACTTCACCCTCCAGCAGCCTATGGCAACTTTCAGTCACACCCATGGCACTTGTGGGCTCTGCTTCCACCATAACCTCTACAGCTACAAACAGATGGGTTTAGTGTGTTTTGCTTGTCCCTGTGCCATCTCCTTCCATATTCATAAGTCAAACTTCTCAAATGATGTATTTTTTATGAAGAAGACCTTGTGTGGCCCAATAAGCCGAAAAGTTTGGGCCCCCTCCTGTTACTGTAGTAATTTAAAACTTACTTTGGGCAAGCAGTTGAAAATAAACAGCAAATTACATTTGTTAAGCTTGCAGGCTCTTGATGAGACAAATAAGGAAAGCTGATTGAGTTTAGCAGGATTTTTTAATTCTTACTGTATTCCATTGGTTTTGAACATTCTTCAGTACTCCCTCCCATCCTCTCCACTACAACTGAAGTGGCACAAATTTTTTATTTAGGTTTGACCAAGTTATTAGGTGTTGCTTACTTCTTTTGCTCTAAGCTCTAGAAGAGCCCTACAAAACAGTTAAACCAGGTTTACCAGCCATTGTTTTAGGTTCAAGACAACCTTGAGCCATTTTGCATTGCTTATTTTCCCTGAGAATTATCTAACAGGTCAGCAAACTAAACTGCCCTGAACACCTAGAATTTCTTTCCATATTGTTTGAAAATCTTCTTTTATAACCTGGGATTTGCCAAGGCTAAAGTTCTGGGGTGACACTTGGCAGTGGCTGAGCTGTGATCAGAGCACAGTGGGGAGAAGGCAGAGGATGTTGGATCCCACACACCAGACAGCAGAGCTGACGTGAGCTGTGGCATCCCAGCCATCTGCTCAAAAAGTATGTCGTATTTTGCATTGCCAAAAGAATCCTAAGTGGGATGCAGATGCCTCTAAAACAGTCTAATGCAAATGTGTGCTGAGCTCTTTCCCTTTTCAGTCTCCTCAGTCGTAGCTGAGCACAGTTTAAGCTCAACCCCCAAATTTTAAATTTACTGGTTTACTACTTACCCAGCAAAACAATGGAAATTCTCCAGGGGTGAAAAACCCCAACACACCAGCAACCACCAAGCCCATGTGCACACTGGGGTGCACCTCTGGGCAGGGAGAGAAGCCCACGTTTGTGCTGGGAGCTAAGGCAATACCCCAAAACTGCCCTCAGGTGCCCCCTGCGAGTTATCATCAATGAGGAACAGTGTATTCCGTAAAGGACTCAGGGGGCTGTCTTCAAATAGTGCAAAACTGAAGAGAGGGATTTCTGATTCAGGAATCCATACCTACTAACACCCATCTGAATCTGGAGAGCATCATAAGTAAGCCAAGATTATTCTAAAAGAGGGACTTTCAAGGCTATGGATAAAAGGCATAACTGATTTTACAAAAAAAAATGATTTAATTAGAGAGAGATGAGCTTTTTTCAGAGTATAATGAGAAATATTTGAAGAATTGGCCTTCAGAGTGACAAAGAGACAAAATACATCATATACTCAGAGCACAAGTAAGTGAATTGTTCGCAGAAATTTCCTTCCAAAAGATTATGCTAAGGCTGCAAGACAAAGGTTTTCTTTGGTTTTCCTTAGAGCAGTTACACTCCTGCCATTTGGGCAGCAGTTAAGGCTGCCCAAATGGCAAGGTCAACTACCAATTTATTTTCCACAGGGGTTCATACACTAAGAACACAAACAGTCAATTAAGTGAAGGTCTGAATGTCCTGTGAAGTCAATGGAAAGGTATCTGCTGACTTCAGAGTTTTACAGCTGGTCCTTCAATTCCATAATGAATGTTGTTTACAAGGCAGGACACATTGTTAGTTTATAAATGCAGCTCTTCTCAAAATTACATCATTTTGCAACATTTACATAGGAAAAAACCCCCAACAATATGTTAGATAAATCACTGCAACATTCCCACAGAATAACAAGGTGAATGTCACAAAATGTTCCCCTTAATGTTGTAGTAATTAATGTTTCCTTTCAAATATGACATTCATTCTTAGAAACCAGTCGGGACTGTGGTTAATGCAATCAGGCTCTGACTTCTTTCATTGTAAATGCACCAAATGGGCACTCCCCTTTTCACATCACACACACAGCCTGGTCCAGCCCAGTTTCTCCAACCTTTGGGCAATGACTGCACCAGAGGAACCTGATGAGACTCCACAGACAGCACAGGTTACATACTGTTCAGAGACCTCTTCACCATCCGGGATGACAAAGTTTATGGGCAGCTCAAAGCAAAAAGTGTTTTGTGTGGCAGAGCACACTGACAGACTTGGGGCACCAACCCCCTCTCTAGGAAGCCTGTTCCAGTATGGGACAGCCTCTTGGTCCAGAAATGCTTCCTGATGTCCAGTAGGCCTCCCCTGGTGCATCTCTGAACCATTACCATGTGTCCTGTCATTGGATACCAGAAGAGCTCAGACATCCCTCTTCCATCCCCTCCTCAGGAAGATGTGGGCAGCAGTGAGGTCACCCCCAGCCTCCTTTTCTCCAAACTACAGGCTCAGAGTTCTCAGCCACTCTTCACAGAACGTTCCCCCAGTCTTCTCACCACTGCTATTCTCTGTGGATGCCTTTAACACCCTTCACATCTTCAACTGAAGGATCCAGAACTGCACACTGTGCTCAAGGTGAGGCCACACTGGCACTGGATAAACTGGGAAAATCATGATCTCATAATACTTTTAAGAGAGAAAGTGTTCTTTTAAAAAGATGTATTTTCATGGCTGTTTTAATTACTTGTCTCATCTCATCCCTCCCTGTGTGACATAATTGCATATTTTACTACAAACAGTGGGAAAAATCAATAGTCTGAAAAATCCTAGAAGCTTTGCTTTGTATATTACTTCTGCACAACAATTTTAGCTAGATTTATCTGAATTTTTGAGATTAGATAATTACTTTAAGCCTGCTTTCACCCCTATACAGCCACTCTATTCATAGACAATCTTGAGAAATTTATTAATTGAACTTTTTCCCACTTGGATATAAGTTGCTGTAACAAGGGAAACATTTTGAATAGAAAAGCAGGTGTACATAGTGAGCAGCCATGGTGAAGCCCAGCAGCCACCTTGCCTAAGATGCTGGTGCCATTCATGGTGACCAAACTTCAACCCTGTGCCAGTTCCCACATGTGTTCCCTCCCCCATAAACCACTGACTTGATCATCAGCTGAATTCAAACCATCCTTGTTATCGAAAGGTCACAGAATCCCAGAATATCCTGAGCTGGAAGGGACCCACCAGGATCACCCGGTCCAACCCTCAGCCTTGCCCAGGCCCCTCCCCAGGAGTCACCCCCTGTGCCCCAGAGCATCATCCAAACACTCCTGGAGCTCTGGCAGCCTTGGGGCTGTGCCCACTGCCCTGGGGAGCGTGGTCAGTGCCCACCACCCTCTGGGGGAAGAGCCTTTTGCTGAGATCCAACCTAACTCAGCCATGCTCTGCTGGGCCTGATGCCCCCCAATACAGGGATGCCCCACCTGGCTCCAGGGCACTGCTGGCTTGTGCCCAACTGGCCCCTGACCAGGACCCCAAGGACCCTTTCCTGGCACTGCTTTCCAGCCTCTCAGTCATGACATCCCAAAGGCATTGTTGGTGCCCACAGTCCCTGCCCACCCTCCCAGAGCATCCCCGGCCCTTCGCTGTGCCCACCTTTGCTGTGGCGTCCTCCCTGCCCAAACTTCTTTCTCTGCCCTTCCAACTACAGGGAGGAACAATGAGCCATTTGCTTCCCTCCCCAACCCAGGCCAAGAGAGTTCATTGAAATTGCTGTGTCAAAAGTAATGAGATTGGTAATAGGACACTTACAGAAATATGACTTTTGCTTTCAGGATCTCTTGCCATTTTGTTAATTCCAAACCGAAGGTCCGTGACCATGATTAGCCACACTCTTTATTCCTGTTAATTGTTCTTTGGGGCATTAAAGACACTGGTGGTTAATGCTGTGAATGTTGGTGAGTCACAAAACTAAAAAAGTGCTTTTAATAATGTTGTAACAATCAACATTCTGGTCATGACTGTAGAATATGAGCAGGTATTGGGGCAGCATCAAGCCATTCACCAAAGCTTTATTTTTTCTCATCTCTGCCCCTGTGTTGGTTTTGGGTTTTGATTTTGAGGGGTTCTTAATTTGTTTGTTTTAAATTAATCTGAAATTTACTTCTAAGCTTGCATTATTTAAAGAAACTGAGTTAAGTTATACCCTGGGCCTTTAAATAAGAAACAATCAAATTACTAAAAAAAGGCTTTGAGATAACATTCCTAAAAAAAAAAATCTCCAGTTTTAAATTATCTCTGACAGAAACTACGTCCATTTTGTCTTA
The DNA here is from genome assembly GCA_026770055.1 of Myrmophylax atrothorax. Classification (NCBI taxonomy): domain Eukaryota; kingdom Metazoa; phylum Chordata; class Aves; order Passeriformes; family Thamnophilidae; genus Myrmophylax; species Myrmophylax atrothorax. Next base: position 20,430,363 of record JAOXXN010000162.1, on the reverse strand, counting down.
AAGCACTTGCTTAAGTGTCTGTTCTATATCAGGCAGCGACATAAGAGAATTCTGCAAGTGTAAGGTTTGTCTCCTATCCAGAGTTTCTTTCAGGATCAGAGGCCTAAATTAGCAACTCCAATATCAGAGTTGCAGTTGCTCAGTCAGTTGCATTTATGATAGTTACTAATCTGAAGCAAAAATAGACACTTGGGAAAGAGCTTCAGTAGAGCAACATCCACAAATGCTTCTGGCTCCACTGAATCACCAGAACTGGGGCAGGAGGCTGATGTGAGGAGTGTGTCTCCATATAAAAAGGGCCTATTTTCCTCATCAGATAAGATTTGTATAATCTTGAAAAATGTGAAAATAGCCTAATGAATTGTGATGTATTATTCTGGGATTTAACTACTCAGAAGTGGTAAAATATCAATTAACATTTTCAGGGCTGATTGTATGTGCTGGCCCTTTGTTCTCCTCTGCTGGCCTAAGGCAATCTGAAGGCAAGAACAATTTCCCAAGTTAGGAAGAGGGATGGAGCATATTAATAATAAGGTCAAGATTGGAAAGATTGGAATAGAAAGAAAATACTGCTCAGAGAGCTTGGAAGAAAACCCACACCAAATACCACCATTTTGTGTTGAACAGAACAATGTACTGTGCAGATTGGGTACTCAATCCTGACTTGTACCTTGTGACACGGAATTGTAGAGGATACATGAAAATATGTATTTTTTAAAAGGCATCGAGAAAGGGAATGATACAGATCAGCCTGTGGCATCTCAGGACTGTATCTTGGATGCAGAAATACATTTAAATAGAGTGGCAGCAGCTGAATCCCCAGTGCAACATGGGGTGAGAAATTTAAAAAAGAGGAAAAAAGTCATCTTCACTTCCAGTTTGACTGACTGGTTTCTAAACTAAATGAACAGAGAAAGGGGTAAAGCCCTTGGATAAGTTCAGACTTCAGAGTAAGTATTCTTGGTGCATTTTATGAAGGAGCTCATGTCCCAGGAGAGAGATGGACCTCAGAAGTTTGCTGTCAGCCGACTGCATCTTCTGTGGGAGTTGTCCAGCACAGAGGTGTGAACATCCCTCCCCTTCAGACAGACGAGCCACCAGCAGAATGAAACCCTCAGCACTGGATGTCTGTGGTGGTTTAGGAGCTGAATGTTTGGGAACTGCTGCTCAGGCGAGCCCAGCCCACACACAGGGCACGAGGGCTTGCCCTGCTCAAGAACAGTGTTCCAGCTCCGTGGCACCAGGAATACAGAAGGAGTCACCTCCTACTCCCTTCCAGGCAGAGCTGAGCCTGTCTGCTCCTCTCCAAGCTGAGGAAGCACCAGCTAAAGGGAACAAAAAGCCCTCACAAAACACAGGGTGGCATGGGGAACAACCAGGCTCAGCACTGACTCAGACTGACTGGGCTGTATTTTGAACCCTGACGATGATGAAAACCAAATTTATGAATGAGTTTTTGCAGCTCCAGCAAACAGCTCCCACACACACTGCAAACCACTCCTTCCTGCTGGAAAAGAACATTCCATTACCATCCCAGGCCCAGACATGGGGTGTGAAGGAGCATTACAGCCAAATCCCAGCAGCACGTGTCTCCTAAAACCCTTGGTCTTCTCTGGCATCTCCCTGTCCCTGGAGACAATTCTACTTCACTGCCCTGATTTTGATAGAGTAAATGAATGCTTCAATCTTTTGGAAAAAAAGAAGCATATACAAGTCTGTTCTGGCCTGGCTCCTGCAGCCTTTCAGATGTGCTTTCTTATTACATCCAAAGGGACCAGCACTCCTAGGAAGGGTATTAAAATCACTTATTTTCCCCTGCTGCATGATCTCTAATAAGGGCTCATCCAGGAATTAATCTGCTAAACATTCAATATAATCAAGGTAATCTCATACTATAAAATCCCAGAGGACATATATACAATCCTGACTACTAAAAACTGATTTGGCTTGGGCTCCCTTCCTAATTGCTAAGGTGTTCATATAAGCTCTTCCCTGCCAATAACACTGAAAAGCAATTATGAAAACAGCCACTAAAGTTGTTTCTCACTAATATTTAGCAATTATTCTTTTTACCACCCCACAAATTTACACAATTGTCTTTGTGAAGATAGAAGGGCAGAAGGAATAGCCAAGTCCATAGGTTTCAGTCAAGAAAATAAACCCCAATAAATTAATATGTAATTAAAGAGCACGTGACATCACAAAGCTTCGAATAGAGGTGTAAAGGGGCAGGTGAGAAAGGGAAGCTGCAGGTTAGAAACACTGATTCAAGTTTTTATGCGAGTGAATTATGCCTTTCATGGCACTCCACTGGCTGGGGAACACATGGGGGTTTTACAGGGGTTTAAAATTTACTTATGTATAATAAATCTACTGTTTATAGACACAGTCTGACAGGTTTCTGACAGCAGTCTTTCAGCTCAATATAAAGTCAATAGCAATCTAACTTGCCAATATATATTTTTAATCTTCTCTCTCTCCCTTCTTCTAGAAATAACAGTCCTCAGACTTTGCATATGCACAAAGTTTTTCTCCTGAAAACTCTGGAATCTCCCAACTAATTAGCATTGCTGTAAGCCTGTCTTGTTGCTGTCAATGATTTACAAGATGTGCTCTGATTGTTCTTTAGTACCTGGTATATTACTTTCTCCTCAACCATATTTGATGTAGTTAAATGAAGGTATGAAATGGTATCACAAGGAATATGACTCAGCTCACAGCGTCACACACTGTAACATGGAAATTCTTGCTCCATTCTGCATTGGTTAATTGTAAATGTTTTTTCTAATGGATGCATTTCTGAGGCTCTTGAACAGAAGAGATTCATTTTTCATATGGGGTGACAGCAATCACGGTCATATGTTAAGCAGGTGTCAAAAAACCAGTTAGCAACAACAGGACTATTAAGGGTTTATAGGATATGCTTTTTCAAATGAGTCACTGTTGTGGCTGCATGTTTAAAAGATCCGCCACTTCAGATAAATTACAGGCAGCATTTTGAGCACACACAGTTTCTTACTGTCACAAATACACAGAGCATTGTGGACCTGTAAGTTATCACTCAACTTCCTGGCAAAGAGATGTAGCAAAAGATACTTTGGCAGATGTGACCCTTTGAAACAATGAAGAGTTTAAAAGAAACCATCCTAAAATCTGGAGTGATTGCTGACAGATGTGAAATGGCATCCTAATGCTGAAGGATCACTTCTGTCAGAATTAGCAAAAACAAAACCCTCAATATTTAAAAAGATACAGAAAAGTGAAAGAAAAGAAGAGCCCCTGGAGGCAAACACTCTTCTGCCATCATAAAGGAACTGTTCATATTTTTGTGCCTCTGTCCCTTAAGTTATCACTGTAAAGAGCATTTTCCTGCTGGAACGAGCAGCAACACTGGCAACTTGTGATTGGAATTTTCCTGGAGTGAGGTTTTAGTTATTGATACTGGTTTGAACAACTGCTCTAACTAAGCCCCTTGTTAGCAGGCCTAAAATCCCTGGATAAAAGGTGGCTGAACTTCAGACCAAAAAGAATTGAGACCAACAAAGTGTATGGTTTTAAACCTGGGTTAACCATGCTAGAATTATGGTCATCAAAGATACAATTTGGTCCATATTGCCAGAGATAATAGTGGTTTATCTCCTATGCCTGTGTTCCCAAAATCCTAACTAAGCCTTTTACCATGCCTGATCCTGTTTTATCAGCAAGGAGCATGCTTCAGAATTAACTGCACTTGCCAAATCTGCATGTGTCATCACCACCAGATCATCCATCTGCAAAAAAATAAGTTTTTACAGTGAGAATATTCCTAGAGCATAAACTTAATACATAGATAATCTAATTTAAAAAAGACATTGAGGTGTGAGCATCCAGTACTAAGTCAATACCATCTTAAATTCAGTAAGTGCTGTTTTACATGTACAGATCATGCTGGTGACAAACCCCATGTTTATATAGGTTTTAAAATATGTTTTTAACAAGGTATCTTCTCTGCTGAATCAAGAAGCCTTAGACTATAAAAAGGTACGTATTTATGTCATGATAATGTCCAGTCACTGCAGATAGAGCAGCAAACATCCAGCTGTAACAACCAGTTCTCAGATCTCCCAGAACTAGAAAGGATGGATTTTCCAGGTAAGGCTGCCTCAGCAGAAACAAGAGAACAGGACAAAACCCAAATCCCAGAGCCCAGCACTGGTCAGAAAGCAGCAGAGCCACATCCACGCTCACAAACCCCATCCTTTGGCAGAAACAATTATTGCTCCTACAACACGCTGGAGCCTTTCAGCCCCACAGGCAGAGCACAGAGGGGACAGCAATGGCCAAACTTTCATCCAGGACAGGCGGACAAGGAGATGAGCCTCTCTCCTCCCATGGGATCCAAAGCCAAGAGTCCCACTGGGCATGGCCAACAGGGAGCTGCTCACACCAGCCCTGAGCAAACAGCCCACACTCTGCTCTGCAGCTGGGAATGAGGATGCATTCTGAAGTTACATCTACAGCCACAAATACATATTTAGGAAGGAAAGTTAAGAAAATAATACATCAGTTTTCAGAAGGCTTTATACAACTGCTTATCCCATTAACCTCCTGTAATTTATTAAAAGGTGTCATGTCATTAACAAAATAAGTAAATAATTGCTGTCACTACATTTTCAACCCTGTGCTCACAGTGTTCCCCCACTTCAACACGAGATATGATTAATGAAGCTTTTTCACAGGCTCTGATACTTACATTTATCTTCCAGCAAATACTAGGTTTGGTTGATCACAGTAAAGGTTAAATTTACTTTCTTTTGCATCCATTGCAAAAAGAACCAGGGAGCCATACCTGGAAAATTATTTCATTTCATAATATAAGGGAAACAGAAAATAAGAATCAAATGCTTGCCAAGGTATTTTTAAACTCACATTTTCTTCATATAACTGTTTTCTGTCAAAACAAACCGTCATTCAAGAATGAAACTTGCTCTCCTCACTGCAGAAATAACCTTCACAATGCAAATCAATTCACTTTTCCAACCTTGCAAACAAATGCTTCCAGGAACAACAAAAATAGTGAGAATCTTATTATCAGTTTTCCTACCCCTTGCACCTAAAACTCTCAATAGCTGCAACAAAACCATCAGGAACAGCAGAGTCAGTCAATGCTGAGCATTTCTAAAAGGTAAGGTGGAATCAGTTATTCCAGCTCAAATCATTCAATGCTTACTTGACTTTTTAGAAGAGTCAAGTGAGCTAAAGCTTCTCATCACCTCACTGTCCCAGCAGAAAGGGAATACAGATAATTTGTAAAAAAAATGCAAAGCCTAAATAAATATTGAGATTTCCTTTCTACACTCTCTCTTCCTTTCCCTCAAGTGCTGAATTTTTAACAGTCAACGACAGACCTGTTTTTTCTTTAAGATGTCATTAATGTTTCCTGTTGGGGGTATTTTATATTGATGTGAAACTCCCCAGCTTCACTTCTCCCATGCAATAACACACTATTTACAAATTCAAATTATCTGCCATGTTAAAGGAGTGACCCTGCCATGCCCCAAGTTGTGTCAGTGCTTTAACAGAGCAACCCTCCTGAATAAGCTCTTACCAGAGGACGTTAAATACATGTTAAATACACCATTATGCTTTGTTGCAAAGAACTCAGATGCAGAATAAAGAACTAAATCCATCAATGACATGAACTGCACTGCCAATGTGGAGAACAAGAAATGCTTCAAGTACCTGTTTGTACACTCCTGTATTTACCAGGAGACCAGGAAATCTCAGCTCAAAGAAAGAATAAAGTAGTTACAATAACTTCTGATTGGCGAGCTCCTTCTTTGCAGGGACATTCAGGATTTAAACATTCTTTGTATATGCAACATTTAGAATTAACACCCTGATGTTCAAATACTTAAGAGGAAACAAATTCAAGTTTAAGCTCCAAAGCTGACTTTTACTTTGCAGGTGCTGGTTAAATGTTGATCTCTGAAGGAACAGAAATCACCTACATGCATAGGATTCTTTCCCTGACCTGCTGCTTCTTTCTTCAGAGGCTTTCTATGAGGCTTTCATTCAAACTTGCATGAAACACCTATGTTAATTGGGGGAATAAAACCCAAAACCAATCCCCAAAGGCACCCACATCAGAAGCAGTGGTTCCAAATTCCTGCCTAAAAACCCAAATTTTTTTATGCATTTAGAGAGAGCTTACATATATGCACACATGCACTACAGACAGTCCTTCTCTAGAGCATGAAATACAGAAATATTTGAGGATTTCTTTGATAGACTTTAAAAATTCACCACATTTACTTTCTATAAATGTTATTGAACTATTCAAAATATCTAACATATCTTCAGACACACATTAATGAAACACTCCAGAGACTAAGCTTTATGTTAAATTGGTCTCCTACACTAAATGCATAACAAATACTGTCTCACACAGCAGAAAAATGCAAAAGCAATGCTAAAGTGTGGAGAATTTTATTAATTTGCTTTCAGAACCATCTTCTGAACATTTGTGTTAGTGATGTTTTATAACCCACTGTGAATAAAACCTTCATTTATTGTTTATTCAAAGGTAGTTTTCCAACACTTTTGCTCACCTTTCTAAGGGCCTCAGATTAGTCCTACCAAGTCTGTCTGAGGGTGCTAAAAATGACCCAACACATTGAAAGGATGACAAACTCACTGCCAGCCTTGAATTGCACACTGCAAGGAAATGGAAAAGCCCCAACTGGCCCAGCCATACTCCGGTGCAAGTGGAATATTTCAAATTACTACTACTTTCAAACAGAAATAAGAGTTTAATCTGATGTTCAATGCACAGGCTTTGGATAGTAGACAGCAAGGAGCTATTTCTCACAAACAGAAGTGAGTGAGATACCAAAAACACGCAACCACACCCCCAAGGACCCCCCAGGCCAGCACTGAAGTGCTGTGACTGAGCAGCCAAGCACACACCACCCAGGGCTGCCTCTCCTCCTCCAATGCAGGAACTTCCAAGGATATTACCCTGGGCTCTCCCTCACTCCTGCTGTCAGGAGCTCCTCTGCAGAGCTGCACTGGAACCTACAGGTACACCTGGATCACCTGCTGGGCTGGGAAATGCTCTCCAGCCATCACTGGGACAGTGTTCACAGTGAAATGCACACAGAAATCTGGCCATGGACATTTTTTTTGTTGTGTTTTCTGACCATCTCTAGACAAGGAAGATTCAATATATTCCTTGTTGCATGGAAAATCCACTATAAATATATAAATATCCCTGAAAGTCCTGGCCCATGCTGGGGAAGAATATTTGGTTTTAAATGCGCCTGATGTGTGCACACAGGTCAGTCTGTAGCTATCAGCTCTCCAGCACTTATACCCAGGCAAATAAAAAGAAAATTATATGACCTGTCAAGTGCTGACTGTGGGTTTGGTAGAAGAAAATTATTACGCTTTCCCAAACACAAGGAAGATAATTTGTTTAAAACCAATTATATTATATATCAATTAGCTAGACAGCTCTGACTCCCACAACAAGTCTGACACAGACATGACAAAGGTCTGTTTCCACACTGGAGAAGGAGAACTTTCCCAAACACCACCTGTGCAGCAGAGAACATGGGGACTTTCATTTCAAAATACACATAAAGAAGTTTGAAACAATTTTCAAAAATAAAAAACAGCCACTCATATTTATTTTTTTCATATAAAAATAGCATCTCTAAACAAATTTTCCCTGCCTGTGAGGAGAACACATGAAAAATATTCAGTAGGTATGAAAAAGCAGCACTATGAATCACACCCTGTACCCAATTGTGGCAGTTCTACTCCACTCCAACCAGCCTGCTTCATAAAGGCCCAGTGGGCACCAAATTAATGCCTCCCATGACACTGGCACTGCAGATTGCTTTGGTTTTAATAAAAGAGGCAATTTAAGTAAAGATGCTGAGATGTTACAAAGTCCAGTTTCTCTAAACTTTGAAGTTTGACTATTTTGTGTCCTTTTGAAGTCATTGTAAGATTGTTGTATTGAGAAATGAAAGGAAAAGCCAAGAAATTACTTAATACACTTCTCCCATAAAACAAAGCAAGAGAAGTACCCCTTTTCCCTGACTAGGGCACCCATGCCAGCCACTCTCCACCCCTCACCTCTCAGCCCTCTCCTAAGCCCCATGAGATAAATGGCTTCTCTACAGCAACTGAAAGGCACTGAATTCACCGTGTTTTGGAAGGAAGGACATTATTATCCACGTCCTGAGGCTCTTCCATGAACTGCTGCTACTGCCTTCCCTCTGACAGAAACCTCAGCCTGGAGCACCTGCCAAGGGTGACCCTGAGTGTGGGCAGAGCTTGGAGAAGTGTTTATCAAGAATGAACAATCATCTTATTTAAAGCTCTTTTGTTGAAGATTTTGTGTATTTAGCACCACCATATGAAGCTGCTCTGCCCCTGCCAGCTTTTGTTACCATCTTAGATGTCTGCTTTTCAGACTGAGGACATCAAGAGACTGCCTTAATTACCTGCCAGCACTCAGGACCAGGATGTCCACCTACACGTGGCACTTCAAACCCCAAATGCAGTGCCACAGGATTTTTGGGGTTGCCTTTTTAGGTTTACAAGGAAAAAAACATCAGTATTTGTCCCTTGCAAATATTTTAACCTGATACGGAAGATCCTTCAGATTTAAGCTGTCAGTTCTTGTCCCCTAAAAGTCTCCCACAGTCCTGCTTCTGAACCTATTTCAGAAAAGATGCATTTGTGTTGGTCACCTTTTTACATAACCCCCACCATAACTGGGCATGTGCAAAACAGAGAAATCTGTCCCATAGAGGTAAAGAGCAGGGCCTGTTTCTCTTTCACACAGGGCACAGCAATAACAAACCCTACACTCCCTGTGCAGAACAATTGCTTCCTTTAATACAAGCCAGCTCTAGTTTTTAATAGGAAACTGTAATAGTTGTTAACCTCCAGGTCACCTTCCATACACAGAATCCATAAACTGCTTCTTAGAATAAGAGAGTTGTGCTTGAACAGGATGTGCAGTCAGCATAGCTGTGCTATCATACAAAATAACTGCTACTTACAACAGGCTCTATTTCACCCCATTATTAATTCACTTTATAGAAACAAACCCCAAAACCTAACTGATCATTTGAGAGCAGCATTACCTTGTAGATGTTTGGGGGAAAATCTACTTACTGAATGAAAAAGACTTGTTTTTTTTTTCTTTTCTTTCCCTGTTTCCCTTTCAGATATCATATGCAGGAAGCCTGCAAAAAGGCACAGTATGTGAATTATCTTGAAAAGAGCCTGTCATCTTAGGTTTATGAAAATGGAATAAATCTCCAGCTTAAACAGAACTAGAATAATGACTTCCTTTATATTCTTTCAGCATAGCCTTAAGTGCAAACAAATCATCTGGGTGATATTTCAAACTCAAACTGAAATTCAGGGTTATATGTTGCAGTCATCATATAGTTAAGAGGCTTGTACTGTTCTTTGAAAATATGATTAATCAGGTTCAACAAGTGAGCAAAAAGCCAGTTAAATAAATCCAAGTTTCCCTCCCAGTAATACTTGCTCAGCCAGAGCATTTACAGCAGGTATTAGAATTGCTATTTCCATGCCCACAAGGATTGGATTGAGGTGGCCACAGCTGAGCAGTGCGGGCACCGCAAACTGGGTTCGAGAATTCAGGAGCTGGCAGCTATTAAAGATGCCACTTTCTCTGCAGGGAACACCATATGAGGCACTTCAAAGAGCAAACACCAACAGAGGCTGTAGGAACTGCGGTTTACTGGTGTCAGGGACAAAACTTCCCTTGACCCAGCCAGGATTGCACTCAGGAACCTCCTGAGCAAGGGCTCTTTAACAGAGCACGTCTGTCCTACACAAAACTATCCCTTTAACAGGTCCCAGTCCTTAAAGGGACTAAAATCTTCAAGAGGCTGAGTACTGAGCAAGTGGTATCACTAAGGATCAGTTGGTTGGGATGCTTTTCCAGAAAAAATACTTGTTTAGTGAGCACAAAAACTACAGAATAAATCTTTGAGTGGACTATTGCTATTAAAGAACACATCTGGATATTTAGGAAACTAAAAAGCTGTCAGATGTAAAGACACACATAACGACATATATGCCAGCCAATGATGAGCCTCCCTGTCCCTCAGGGACAGCACTGTCTGGACAGGTATCCTGTCACCAAACATTCAGGACAAGCAGGAGACACATTCCCTCCCTCATGTCCCTTTTGTGGTCATAAAAGCAAAACTTTTGGTCCCTGCAAAGTTAGAGTTGTTGCTTCAAAACCCCACACATTAATAATATATCTGTTGCAAATATAAAACAATTGACAAACAGCTGCTCGATAAGCCACATCCAGCAGTTCATAATTACAGATTAAGGGATGAAAACCACTTATCTCAAAGTACTGTTTCAGAGCATGATCTCCTTCTGATAGAGATATAACCACGAGTCCCCTGGTGAACTCAGAAGCTGCACTACCCTCAAGGTATCCTACAGTAGTGGGATTGTTCAGACAGCACCAACTCCTAAAAATGCCATTTAAAATATATTTTCAAGAGAACACTTCCTGCCACTTTAAAGATTACACATGGAAGCGTCTCACTCCGTGATTTCCCATGCACAGAGAATTTGCATTGCTTGAGGTGATTCCCACTATGAAGAACTTTTAAATCACAGAGGAGCTGTCCCTGACAAAGATTTTTACATCTTTGGGTAAGTGCTTTGCCTTTGAGAGTTTTCTTGTTATTGTGTAATTCCCCTTTTGAAGATTTGCATATTGATGAAGAGACGCCTTTGAAGATTTTCACATTGTTGGGATGGGAGCAGCCCTTGGAAAAAAGCTCCCATCCAGGAAGATCTACCTCCAGAGCTGCAACAACAGGGTATTGCCCCTCTCCAAAACAGCTTCATCGCTCTCTTCTTTCAGCAAGACAACCATTCCTTCTTAATGCACACAAATCTCTCACTCTGTAAAGCTCCTGCAAGACAGATGACAGAAAATTTATTTCTTTGTCTCTGGAAGCTCTAACAAGAGTTGCCAAACAGGAAACACAGAGCAGAAAGAGAGTTCCAAATTTTTACAACAAGTAATGTGTCTCATGTCTTAGTGCTGGGGGTGGGAGAGGAAAAGTCTCATGTGACAAAGGCACCAGGCAGGCACCTGTTGGTGTGACATGGGCTGGTAACGGGACAGTTTGTCACTCATCAGTGACATTTCGCCTTAAAACAACCAAGTGTTGGGGTTTATTTGTTTGGCTTTTTTTTTGTTTGGTAGGTTTTGGGTTTTGTTGTTGCTGTTTTGTTGTTGGGGTTTTTTTCCTTTAGACACCTGCATTTTATTCACTCACTGCCGATTCTAAACCACCACATTTTGACATAAATATAACAAAATAATCTGGCAGATTTGATTTAAAAACCAAATTACACCCAAAAGCTTACTTAGAAGTTATATTTTTTTTCCAATTAAGCCTGAGTGTCCAGTAGCACTTCCAGAAACGCCCTGTTTACTCAATATTTCATGATGTAGGAACAATCTGCACAGAGCAGTTACATCCTCTGACTTGTTTTACACGTAGACAAACAGAACTCCTGGAAGAAAACTTTTTTATATACTCTGGTGGAATTCTGGAGTCTTCATTTAAGAAAATATAACAGAATTCCCAAGAAACCACAGAGTTCATTCTCCCTACAATGTACATATTGCACCAGCCTGAAGTTATTAATGCCTGAAATAAGTCACAGTTGGCAACGGGAGAATCCTCTGGAGAACCTACAAGGAGCTTCTGTGCTTTCCTATCTCCCAAAGTAGTCAAAGAAAGTTCTGCCCCTGTCCTTTTCAGTGGGCAAAAAGGCCAAAGGCTCACTAATGCAGCAGTGCAGAGGAGAGGCAGCATCGGAGGGAAATAGCTTTGTTAAGAAGAGGAGGGATTGGAAGAGTTTGGTCCGTTGATTCAGTAGAAAATGAAGATTATGATTTCAACTGCAGCAAATATCCTGGGCAGGTTTTTCATAGTGATTTTCCATAAATCACCACAGTTGTAAGTTAATTGCTGTGAAAAATCACACTGTTTTTCTCATGCATGGCTATGAGATCCCTTTGTTACTCTAAGCAGGAGCTTGGCTGTCAGAAATAATTTCCTGAAAGTCTCTGAAGGCTTTCCATTGCAATACAAAACAAGTCATTCTTATGAAGCAAGGGAGGGCAAGAGAAGGTAGAGAAATGAGCACTAGCAATCTCCATTCATTAGCAGGAAGCTGTTAAAGGTTTGCTATGATTAATTGTATTAAGTAACTATCGACCAGCCACAATTAAAAATTATTTAGTGACCTGTTCTAGAAAGCTGTAAGTAGATACTTCATCTGTTTTCATACAAATTAGTTTCCTTGTGTTTATCCAATATATTTGACTTCTGAGCCTAAAATCTGAACTTTTTAGTGCCATCTCCCCAAATGCATATCAATTTATTTAACTACCATTATCTGAACACCCCACTCACAACCTTGAAATTGTCTCTTTGAAGAGATGCACTCATGTGAAGTTTCAGTCCTCGTCCTCCAGCACCTTGAACTTCCAGCTTCCACCATTCCTCATCCAGATATTTCCACGTATTTCCAACTGCAATACTGTGTACCAACATCAGTTTTAATTGGTTTCCCACCAAAGCTAAGATCCTTCCATAATTTTTGACAAAGAATATTGAGTTCATAATAAAGCCTCAAAAGAAGGTAGAGCACAACAAGAACTGGAAATGTCCCACAGAGCTCCAGTTCCTCTTAGATTGATCCCATCAAGTCAGTTAGAAACAGATTTCTGATTTCTAACCAAAACCACCCCCTCATCTTTAAAATACATGTGATGCTTTAAGTTCAGGCACATTTCCCCAGTGGTGGCACAGACCTTTCCTGGGCAAGTTGAGGTTCTGTTGGAGCCCTAGAGCCCAAAGAACAAAGTTTCACAAAAAGCAGGAAAGCTGCCATCAACATGTCCTGACAATTCCTGGGCAGAGAGGGAGGTAAAAAACCCCAACCAGACCAAAAAAACCCAAAAATCAAACACATGCACAAAACAAAGAGGTGCCATTCAACCATTTAATACTCTATACCTAATTCAGAGGAAGAAAAGCACTCTGCTACTTGCTCCCCTAACAAAGCCTAAACACTCAATTCCCTCACTCCCCCAGCCCACAATCATACCAAAACCAACTATTCCTAGAGCAATACCTTACATAAATCACTGTTCATGGAAGGTGTCCCTCACTTCAGACCAGACCAAGCCTTCCAGAAAGAGCTCTTCACTGAACTTCACTTGCACCACATGTAGTGTGCTGACACCCAAGGACAGTAAGCACATCTCATCTCCCTGGAGATAAAGCTCTACAGACACTTCCAGCATTAAATACCAGAGCCTTATAACTATACTAGTCCCTGCTTTGAACATGAGTTCAGTGTTCGCATTGCAAGAGCTTCCAAAGAGACTGCCCCTCAAGAGGACCACAATGAGATCTTGCAGCTCTTGATTACTGTTAGTCACCTCCAAGGCAGAATGCAGCACTCACAGGAGTGCCACAGAGCCTGAAATCTGGGAAGCTAAATGCCACTCACTGCAGCTTTGCAAATGGTACACATGCTTAAGATATATCAGTTCCCTGGTTCCAAAACAAACACTGTATTTTAAAACAGAGATTATGGTTTTAAACCCCCAGTGGCTGAGACTGCTCTGAGGTGTGACCAGAATATTGCTTCATAATTCACTATGAATGTGCAAACACTGCACAGATTTCCACTCCCCAGGGAGGGTGGACATTCTTCAAGAAGGACCCTAATGCATCATTGCAGGCTGGGGCAAGAGTGGCTGGAAAGGAGCTGAGCAGAAAAGGGCCTGGGGGTGCTGGTCCACAACAGCTGGACATGACTCAGCTGTGCCCAGGTGGGCAGGGAGGGCGGTGGCACCAGGGCTGGGTCAGCAATGGTGTGGCAGCGGGACCAGGGCAGGGCCTGTCCCCTGTGCTGGCACTGCTGGGGCATCTCCAGGGCTGTGCCCATTTCTGGTCCCTCAGACAGGAGGGACACTGAGGGGCTGGAGCTGTGCAGGGTAGGGAATGGAGCTGGGAAGGGGCTGGAGCAGCAGGAGAGGCTGAGGGAGCTGGGAGGGCTCATCCTGGAGAAAAGGAGGCTCAGGGGGCACCTTCTGGCTCTGCAATCCCTGCCAGGAGGGGGGAGCTGGGGGGAGTCAGGCTCTGCTCCAGGGCACAGGGACAGAAGGAGAGGGAATGGCCTCAGGCTGGGCCAGGGCAGGTTTACATTGGACATTGGGAAAAATTTCTTCACTGAAAGGGTGGTCAAGCATTGGCACAGCTGCCCAGGGCAGGAGTGGAGTCCCCACCTCTGGAGCTATTTGAAAGATATATGGATGTGGCACTTGGGGACATGGGTTAGTGGTGACATTGGCAGTACTGGGTTAATGTGTGGGTTAATTAAGACTCAGTGGCCCAAAAGTCCCTTTCCAATGTAGACAATTCTATGATTCCCAAAGCAGTGTCCTCTCTGCTTCTGTCCCCCTGCACAGCCAGCAGACTGCACAGACCATCCCCACTCCCATCTTCTGCACACAGAGAAAGGAAGCAGCTGCACAGAGCTGTGCTGTGGGTGAGCAGTACAGGGAGCCTTCTCATGTCTCACTCACATCCCATCAGGTCAGGTACACTGCAGACACCTCTTTTCTTTCCAAACTACAACTTTATGATGCCCCTGATACTCACAAACATCTTTGCATACACTTGTGTGACAAGAGATGTAGTGGATGCATCATTCTGTGTTTTGGGTTAGGTATTGTCACAGACAATGCTTCAAATGAATGAAGCCTGGAAACAGTTTTCAGGTTTGTTATCCTAGATACATCTGGAAATGTTGTCACGACTTTCAGAGCTTTCCTCCAATATTCAGCATTGTTTTGACAGAACCAAAACTTCATGTGCATTTTTCTTAGTTTTGAGTGAAACATTTTCCAGGAATGCTTTTTAGGGTCACAGTAGAGCTTACACAGATATCAGCAACTGAGCACCAACACAGGAAAAGCGCTCCACTGTGGTTAACAAAAAACTTCTTAGGTTTTGTCTGTTCTGGAAGAAACAACTGAACTGGGAGTATGCAACATCCAATATTGTAGATGTAGATCTTGATTACAAAATGTTGACAAGCTTGTAGGTGTATTTGGCAGAAGCACATTCTTCATGAAATTAAAGTAACAAAATAAAAGAGTCAAAACAAAGAAATCCAAACAAACTGTATGAAAGGCTTCAGTTCGAAACAATGTTCCAGCCAGCAACTGAAATCAGCTTTGCAATGCCTGGCCCTTAGTTCATGTTTTAAAAAAGTTCCATTAGTGCAAACATATATTTAATTGTTTTCACTTTGCTTTCTTATCTTCTTGATAATATTAGGAACTAATTAGGTATTTACATACCCACCTCCTCTTCACACAGTTACATAAACAGGATAGTAGAGAATTCGAGGTTTACTCACATATTTCCCTTTTGCAGAGCCTACATACCAGCATGAAATGAAAATATTAGAAGCCAATTAGTTTTGTGCTGACAACTCATATAAATTATGGGACTTCAATTTGAGTTTGTTTAGGTGATGGAGAATGGCACCTAACCTTTCAGCTCTCCTATTCCAAGACAGAAGCATCCTGAAAATATAGCCCAAGCAATGAATTGCCTCTCACACTGAAAAGCAGGTGACTCACATTGCTTGGGACTGAGGCACAGCTTAACAAACTCTTATAGAATGGTATCTTTGATTTTAAATTAAACGTCAAGCATAGTTATCCAGCAGTGAAGTACCTTCAGCTGCCTGGCAGAAGTGCACCATATTGCATGCAAACCATGAGCAGATAAGATAGAAAAACGCAGCCAAGCAGAAAAGCTGAGCTGCAGCAGGAACGGCCCCAAACAGAGACAGACAAGCCGCGAGACTCCAATTTCCTGCCCTGCCTGGCTGTCACCAGGCCAGCCTGATGCCAGGGGCTGCACCAGCACAGCAGGGACAGGCTGCCAGTCCGGGGGGCTTGCAAGAGAAAGATTTATTAATGCAAGGAAGAACCTTCAAGTTTATGGTACTGAACAATTCATTAAAAACAAGCAAACAGGAAAGTTACTTTGTGTACAACTCACCTGATTTTCCCCAACCTGCTCCAACACCTGGACGTTGCTGTAGGATGCAGTGCATCTAGCATGAGGCAGGAAGAGTCACAAGTGCCCTTGTCTACAGATCTGAGCACCATCTTTAGAAGCCTAAAAATATATGATGTCACTTCAAGCAGTCACTGGCAGCCCCCACGTGACGCCACTGCTGAATTCCCATGTACTATCAGACTGTGCTGAGTGTCTGTTCCCAGGTGCCAGCCCTGGGGCCACAGGGACCTCTGGCAGGAGACACTGTGGCTGCTCCATGCCAGGCATGGCTGGTCCTGCAGCAGTCCCACCACAGGGCACTGCCAGGTGCCTCAGCACCTCTGGGGAAATACACTTAATAATGGCAAACTACTGTGCAGCAGTGGGGAGGAAAACCAAGAAACAACCCTGGAAACACCAAAACCAGAGAGAGAATCACAAAGTCATAGAACAGCCTGGGATTGGAGGGACCTTAAAGTTCATCACATCCTACCCCTGACATGATTAGGGACACCTTCCACCAGCCCAGGTTGCTCCAAGCCCTGTCCAACCTGACCTTGGACACTTCCAGGGATGGGGCAGCCACAGCTTCTTTGGGCACCCTGTGCTAGGGCCTGCCCACTCTCACAGGGAAAAATTGCTTCACAATACCTGACCTACCCCTGTCCTTTGTCAATTTGAAGCCATTCCCCCTTGCTAATTGTCTCTCTCCATCTTTCTTGTAGCCCCTTCAGGCACCTCAAGGCCACAGTTAGGTCACCCCAAAGTGTTCCTTCTCCAGGCTGAACAAGCTGAATTCCCTCAGCCTTTAGGAACCAGAAGAGCCATATCATCCATCTGATAGAAAACAGATCCTATAGAACAACCAAGTTGGACAAAGCAGAACTCCACGTAGTGGCAACACAGCATCTTACTGACAGTCCCTGTGTCTTGTCACCAATCACCCACAATGCTGGTCTTTCTGTCACCACTGAAATCTGCTCCAGGTCCCCCCAATGCCCAGTGGGAAGGTTCATTTGGGCTGTGTTATGGCCTTTAGGTTCTCGACCCTTTCTTAAATCTTGTTGAATGTATGTGCCAATAAGTGATCAGGAGCTCAGGTAACAATAAATATTTCATTCTTGTAGGGGTCTGGCTCTAAAATTTGTGCCCTCTGAAGTTCTCATATGAAATGCTTTATACAAAGATAAGTCTTAATAGAAACCAACACTAAAACGAAGTTAAAAACCTGGTGTCATTCTCCAGTCTTGTGTCAGTGGGTGAAATGTGGGATTTAATCAGCTTCCCAAATAAAAATGAAAGTTTCATGTGGTCGTGACTGAGCCACAGATTTTGTAGTCCCAAAAGTCAGAGCAGTTTAAATTGTGAAGCATATGGCTTTTATAGCTTCAGTTAATTTGGGCCTTTTTACTATGAAAACATTTTAAACACCTGTCATTTTTAACTTATGAAGTTATTATCAGGCTCAGCTAACAACAGAATATTCCACATTACTGAAGTAATTAGTAACCAATTTTCTCAAAAGGCTGAGTTTTTTAAGAACATGACAATAAGTCCTTTCATCCTCATAAACTCTTTCAGGATCCAATATTGACAGTTCCATTTCCAACAGTCACAGATGACAACCTGCTGCAATCTCACCTTTGCCTGACAAATCACTGCTAATGCCATGAAAATGCTCACCCAGATGCTGATCTGTTGCTCATTCAACCACTATAGTTTCTGATTGGAGTCAAGTAGTTATGAATATTTTTATACTCAAGCTTGAGTTAGTTATCCATTTTCTGAAGGAAAGCTAATGACAAAGCTAATAACTCCAAGAACTCTCATTCCACTCACTTACCAGCAAACTGAGAAACACATTGCTCTGCTAATCATCCCTTCAGTGGGCAGAGTTTCCTGTTCACATCATATGATGACTTTATTATAATCTCTCCTGAGCTCTTCACCTTCAGTAAGGCTGAATGTGGCTGTGCTATAGATATTTGAGCACTACATTTGCCTCACTCTGTTTTTGCATCAGGGCTTACATTTGTAACCATAAATCATAGCCCATATAATTTCACTGTATAACATACTACTGTTGTGTAATTGTATGAGCTGCATAAATAAGATTTATAAAGTATGTTTCTGGCCCTTATAAAACATTTTGGCACTTTTATCAAGTCTGATTTTCAGAAAATGCTCAAACCATAATTTTTCTACAAACCTCCCCTGAATCTGCCAAACCAGAAGGAAAAACAGTGACTTTCAGTGAGGTTTGGGCACATCACGGTGCAGCCCCGTGTACAGCATGGGGAAACTCCAGGTCATCTCTGGAGACATGCAACAGTAACCTGATACTCAATGCAGATACAGTGGAAGGAAGTTATTTTACCCGAGACTGAAAAGAGAGCTGAAGTCAACAGCAGGTTGACTTCCTACTCACCAGAAGGTTTCTCTTCCCACTGTACACCAAGAAGAACAAGATTGGAATAGATCCCAAACACTCTCTGAGAAATATTTAACTGAATAACTCCTTCTGACACAATGGAACCATATAACTGATGATGGACAGATAAGAATGAGACCAAGTATTGATATTTGTACTTGCTGTCTGTATCTAAAAGGTTTATTTTAAAGTAAAAGTATTAAAAGCAAGCAAATGCATATGAAAGGCAATTTATATTATTCTTAAATTATGCAAGGCAACTCTTCTGAGGATTGTCCAGTAACACACCATATTTGTCCTCTTGGCAAGAGGAAGGTCATGCCTGTAGGAAAATTTGACACTCAGGTAACACCAGGAGGTCAGTCTGAAGGGAACATGAAGTGCTGTATAAATATTTCAGGATCAATACACTTTCAAATCATTATTGAAGCAATCAGGATATATTTAATGAAAAAATTCATCCAGTCCCTTCAGGTAGGCTGTTTGCTTCAAGAGAGAAGGAAATGATCAATTATAAAGAATCAATTCTCCACTGCTAACCAGGGGGAGCCGCACTATTTGACTTGGGTTTGAGGTTATTTTCAGGCTAATAATAAATTTGTTATTTAAAAATGCTAAAAAATAATTCTTCCAAAATATGTTGTAAGGATTCCTAATCACAGAATCACAGAATGGTTTGAGTTGGAAGGACCCAACTCCTGCCATGGGCAGGGATGCCTTCACCAGCCCAGGTGTCTCCAAGCCCTGTCCAACCTGGCCTGGTCCAGTTCAGGTTCAGTGATCCACTGGTTTTTTCACCCCCCTTATTATTCCTCAGTTTTTAATTCTCCTGTTGTGTTGTCATTCTGCAGCTGAGCAGCTCCTGGACACACCAAGAGGTTCCAGAAAGTATCTTCATTTGCTCCTTCTTTCCCCAATAACAGGTGAAAATTTTAACAAACTGCTTGAAAAACTGAAATGCCGAAAAAGACAGCTACATAAATCCAAATATTTTTAATCTACTTTATTTTTTTAAAAGAAAGAGAGTCAATATAATGATTTTCCTTGAAGCAAACAGAGCCCAGCCAGTTAAGGGATAAAGACTTTACCCTTTTTAAGTTAACACCATTCAACTACTATCTCCTTAATAACTTCTGGCTGTGGCACTGACTTCCAGATATATACATTTAATCCTACTTTATCCAACAGGCTTGGCAGCTGGCATAACTTTGCAGGGAAATGCAGGAAGACACACTGTGGTAAACAAGATGAATGACTCCTCATTCCTCCCAGGAGCCAGTGACAGGCACACTGCAGCCAGTTCCTTCCATGGGAAGCAGGGACTGAAGCCATGATGACTCTGGGTATGTTAATTGTCCTGTCAGTGAAGCACAGCCCTGATGGAATGAACACACATCCTGTTAGTCCAGCCTCTGATCATTCCATCTACCAAGAATAAAAAAATATGAGAGATTTGTAAATGGGAAATTACACAGACTGGCAAAAGGCAGCCATTGTTCAAGTCTGAAAACAGCCAAAATATGTAGGAAATTTGGGTTTTTTTTCCTTTAAATCTAGAGTGAGTTAAAGTTTTCAGTAAAGCTTTTCTGCACTCTGAAGATAAAATTTCATATTTTAAAGCTCTATTACATGACTCTATTTGAGATTGCAGTGCACAGATAGATCTGATAGATCAGAGGGGGCAAGAGAGTTGCTTTGATGAAAGAACTCATTCACATCTCCACATATTAAGTAACTGCAAAATTGCTTCCCACATGCAAACAAAGAAATTCCCAATATTTATCCTGCCCCAAGGATGGCACTTCTAGGTAGTGAAAACGGAAAGCCTCTTACCTCAAGAATGGGAAAGTTTTGAAGCAAAGGCTCTAATTTGTTAAGGTCATGCTGATATGTTGCCCACAGCAGAGGACACAGCACAGAGGCACACAGAAGAGATTCCCAGAAAAAGGAAGGAGAGATTCAACAGTGGAATTAAGTGAGGACATAATTATTCTGATATCTTTTCCTTGATGTACTTCAAGATTAAGACCATAGATGGGAAGAAAGTGGTGTTTAAAAGCCTTTTACTAAAGAAAAGTCCTTCTAGGAATTTGAGAACAGCTTAAAACTGTGTTTACAGTTCTCAGAGCTAGATTGATTGTATGCAGGGACATCAAACATTCAGAAGTCACTACTACTGACCAAGTACATTTTTAAGTTATTTTATTATTGACCCATTGGTGAATTAAAACATCTTTACTCTGCATTTTCTGCATGAAAATAAAAGCCACTGGGGAACCATAGCATGTTTGGAAGTAAACAATTAGCAACAACCAACTTTTAAAGTATCAACAACCAAGTCTTGTTTCAAATCAAAGAGTTCTTAGTGAGGCAGGTTTGAGAGTTTGGGGTTTTTGGTTTGATTATAAGGACACTTTTTCTCCTGCCAGTGCTGTCCTGCTCAGCACCAGAGCACTGGGCCAGACCACACTTTTGCTGAGCAAGTGAAGCCACTGTGAGGGCTAATTACAGTTTTCAGGCTGCAAATAGGTGTGTGGTGCTGTCAGTAGGCAGCTGGCATTTCATTCTTTAGAGATGACATATCATTACAGTGTTACATCCAAAGGTTAAAATCCCAGCTCGCTGCTGCAAATTTTAAATGGTATATTGCAAAGCTACTGTCATTATTTATAATGGCTTTCCCAGCTGCAAAGTGTGCTGGATGGCGCAAATTAAATGTTTGCTTGAGAGAAAACCTTCCCTAATAATAAAAAAGTAAACAACCAACTCTAGATGGTTAGCCAAGAATTAATTGAAGTGTGACCAGAAATGAGCCTGGAAGCTATGGACTGCTTGACTCAAAGCCATTCCACAGACCATCCATGAGAGCATGTTGGGAGTTTCTCTTTGATGAGTAATGTCCATGGAACGCATCCTTCCATCCTTCATGCCATGCAGGCAAGTTGTGTTCTTCCAGCTCTGCACCTTTCCTTTCCTGGGGGTGCAAATTTCTTTGCCTCATCTGCAGCTTTGTCCTTTGCAGTGAAAGGAACACGAGAACTGCTCTTGTGTCTGACACACAAGCACAGACCCAGCTGCAGGAACAGGTCAGGATAAAAGTCACAACATGTGCAGCTTCTGGGACACAACAGCAACTGCTGATGTGGTCAAGGGAAGGGAGGACAGACACAGTGTGGGGAGAGTGGCCACACAGGACAGAAGTAACACAACAGAAAAGAGCACCCAGTGGCCAGGGGCTGCAGCTGGGAGTGCTGCAGGAACAACACTCTCACCCCAGAAACCATGGCCAAACAATCATCTTGACTCCCAAAACATGCTCTAAATGGACCTATCTACATACAGTTTCACACTGATGGGTACAAAACACCCCCAAACACCAAGGCAAACAGAAAACCAAGTTCTTCTCTATAGTCCTCTAGTTCTTGTTGAAATTTAAGAGAAAGTAATGATCTGGAGTATCTTAGGACACTGAAGAGGAAATGCAACCCCAACTGCATTGAAATTCAGCATCTATTACTTCCATAGAGAGAACAATTGATTTAAATACCTCTCCATCTCTAACAAATACATTCAAGGCATAGTTTATTTGATAATTGTTCCTCTGAGGGATGTAGTCTTAAAACTGGTATTTAAAACAAACCAAACACCACCAC
>JAOXXN010000162.1:20363751-20375267 GCA_026770055.1 Myrmophylax atrothorax | reverse complement strand
CACCAGGTGTGACTCCTGGGGAGGGGCTAGGTATTGGACTGTGTAGGTACAGAAAAATCAAAGGTGAGCAATTCAGATCTATATAAGACCCTGTGAGACTGAAAGCAGCTAAAAATAGTCACAGCTGCTGTTGTCTGGTGGAGGAGAAATCACTCCCCGGGACTTCTTAGCAACTCCCTGGAGGTTTCTCATGAGAACTCCACGGGTCTCCCACAAAACTCCAGAAGTGCACCTGAAAACATCTAGGATGAGTTCATATAACATTGGACTTGTGAGATACGGATTTTAACCAATTAAAAGTTGTGGCCTGATGGTGAGAAGTTCAATTTAGCCAATAGAATGTAGCTTTACCCCTATATAAACCGTGCACTGTGTGTAATAAAATGTCTTCACTGTAAGCCTCATAGGCTTGTTGAGTGAAGTCCTTTTCCTCCGCGATATTTATTGTTTACTTTAGGACTGGATGATCCTTGCGGGTCCCTTCCAGCTCAGTATCTTCTGTGACTCTGTGAATTAATATTTTAGCTGCTTGTTCAAAGAAGAATATCCAGGGTAAAGCTGGTTGAGCATTCTGCAGAAGAAGAATTGTATTGAAGAGCAAAAGCCAAGGTGCTTCAGTCAGAATGTTTTAGAAGAACACACTGGGTTTGATAAAAGTTCTATCAAAATTATTTTCCTGCTCCACACTGGATTTTCCAGGGAAAACACATGCCAACACTGCAGACAGGATGTTCAATGCCAGGAGCAGGACAAGTCTCCCCCCCAATCCCTGCACCATGGGCAGGGCAGCTCCAAACCTGTCCTCCTGGTGGGAGCTGAGCCTTGGGCATTGCCACACGTAAAAGCCGTGGCAGGATGTGGTTGCACAGTCACAGAATCCTTGCTGGGCTCTTTGTTGTGGTGGTTGTTTTAATACGTTAATCTTCTCCAGCCAACTGTGTCTTGCATTACCAATCTTTCATTACCATCTCCCCTTCTTCCTGAATTCCTTTAATACAAGGATTAGAGCAGCTGTGTCTCATCAGACCTCTGGCGTCTCTCTGTGGGACTTTGGAAGGGCCTCTGATTAAAGGCTGTCTCAGCTGCCCTTTGCTCCTGGACTTTGCCTTCTATGTTGCCACTGAATATTAAGAATCTTATTGTTTCCTTTCATAATTATGTTAGTACTTGGGCACTTGAAATGAAAAAAAGTACTTTTTACTCCCCCTCTCTCTCCCCTTACTTTTTGACTGAAAGCCACTTGAAAATGCAGCAGCAGGTTTTTAGAAGTCTGGGCAGAGGAAGTGGTTCTGGGTTTTCTTCCATGGACATCTGTTGATCTCATTGTTTTCACAGATTAATCTTCCCTAATTGAGTTGTCACTTTTAACAGAACTTCCATTCAGAAAGAACAAGCTGCCCACCTTTTGCTGCAGTGCCTTTTATGTCTGTAGGTGCACGAGAAGAGAAGCTTTCAACTGCAAAACACATCCTAAGACTAAAACCATTAGAATTTCCCCTGTTGAATAAACCCAGGCCAGGTAGATGAAATAAAACCTGAAGAAAAGCCATCTAAAAAGGCCTGAAAATGTTTCTATTATATTGCAGTTTTATTTTTAACTGAATTGTTGACTTACAGCCTTCATCTGCTAAATACAATTATCTAATAAGCAGAAGGTGGTGGACATACAATAGACATTTTAAATGCTACAAACCTTTTGGATATCCACATTTTTCTTAATTGATACTTTCACAACTTTCTGGATTGCTCTTGAGAACCACAGAACAAAACTTCCCTCTTTGTAGGTAACTACTCACAGAATGCAGACATTTTGATTCAAAGTCATCACAGAATGCTTTATAATTATAGGAAAGAAAATCAGAAGGTATATTTGTAATACAAACTGCTAACTACTTTCAGCTGGCAACACTATGTCCTTGCATGAAAATTATCCTATTATATTCCATGACTGTGCATGAAATGTAAAGCTTATGGTTCTTATAAGAGACAAAAGGTGGGAAAAAAATAAATACAAAGATTACTTGAGTTGCCACAGAAAATAAGGCTAACATTTGCTTTCCTTGATCTTTCTGTTCCCCTCTCTACAACAAGGTAGAATGCAAAATTGGATTTAGTCTTTGCAGATATTTCTATTTGCCCAACCTCTCAGAAACAGCAGATGATTCCTAGAAAGGCATTTTAATTTGATAAACCTAAGAATAAGAGATTGAAAGAGATCATGTAAAGAGGGCTAAAAACAGGGTTCATTTTCATTTCAGGGATGAGAACATGTTAATGTCAATGAGCAGTTAACAGTGCATCTGGTCCTAGACAGAAATAACAGTTCCACGGAATTCTAGCCAGGAATTTTATCAATTACGTAGGATCACAATGTGAATGGAAGGCAAGGACCAGATTTTCAATGCTCTAACACGCTCTCAGTAGAACATCTCACTTGCTGCTTTCTTCCATTGTTGTGGCCAAATTTCATCCTCAAGAGCATCAGAAATATTTAATGAATGTGCACAAGACCTTAAGAGGAGCATTGAGCTTCTCCACACTGATATTATTTGCTCTTTTGATATATTCCCTAGAGGAACTAGGCACTTATTTTTAGCAAAATGATGATTTATGTACACGCTCTTATCAGGTTAAAAATCCCTTTAACATAGAAAATTTGCTCCAGAGATTTCTTCTTCACATGTGCCAAACAAGAAATTCTACTTGCAAATGGACAGTGATGCACAGTTATTATAAAACATAGAAGACAAATCATCAACAAAACAAGAGATTAACTAGGAGAGAAGATGGCAGCTGTAATTTTCCGTGCTAGTCCTGTAAACAATGGGCCAAGAGCAAACTGCCACTGGAAAATAATTTTATTCGTGTCCATCCCTTTCAGTCAGTCTCTCTTAGTACACCTTTCTCCATATAACTTTCCTTCATTTTCCACTACGTAATTACTCTGTGGGCCACCTATTGCCCTTGATGTCAGGGGGAGATGTGTGCCCAAAGTGCAGACAATGGATTGCTCCTCAGATGTACAGTTATTTTTTCCTGCTGCATAAGGAGCTATTTTCGAGACTTGGCTATAAATTCATGGAAAAAACCCTTGAAATTTACTATCTTGTCCTGAGATACCTATGAAATGTATGATAGTTTTTACAATTCATAAAGTAAAATCAGGGTGATTTACAGCATTCTGCAATGGCTGGTGACAACCAAGGACATCTACTGCACACTGTTTTTGCACAACAGGCCATAAAAAATGCTGCAAGTTATCATTTACTCACCTGCCCCGCAGGTCCTCCCAGAAAGGGAATCAAATCAGCCCAACCATCGTGGCTGTGGGAGCTGCCCTGGAGGGAGGGGCTGGACTTTAATCTCGGGAGCTGTGAGTTCCCTGCACCTCCCAGCTCAGGAGAGCTGCCAGACTTTCCACAAGCCAAGTATTTCCCTGCTGTTCTCTCTCTGCTTCTCAGGAATAACACAACTAAGCTGAAGCTGCAGTTTGAGGGTTTTCCTGAGATTGCCCAAGAAACAATTCAGAACCTGCCTGTAGTCCTGCTGTTCAAATTCACTGCTGGGTTCAGGAAAAGGGACCCTCTCAGGAGAAGGAACAATCCAATATACTCCTGTACATGTCACAAGGGGTTTTCATCTTACTGCATCTACTGCTTTCTCAAGCTGTATTTTCTTTCTTGCCATTAGAATGGAGTGTCTGCTCTGTCCTTGTAGAAATGGTCTGTGTGAGGGCACATTGACCAATGGACAGAGAGTACTTGGGTTTTATTAGATCTAAACTGCCATCATAGGGCACTGTCACATTATTTAAGTGATATGAGGAATAAACTCCATAGGTACCACTTTCCAGAAAGAAGAGAACTGGATCTGACCAGATTGAGTTCTGTGTCCTCCTCTTCCCATACTGTGTAACTGGGAGAGAGAAATTCCAAAGTGCCACCTTTTTTGGTGGTTTTGAGAGTCTGGCTGTCCCTAATGACAAAAGAAGGGAGCTGGAAGGAGCTCCTCATGCTTTCTGAGGGACACCATCTTCTACTACCTGTTCACTACAAACACTACCTGCTGGCCGCAGGTTATAGTATTGGTTGGGTCTGACACAGGGTCTTCAGGATCCTTCTATTTCCTCTAGGCAGCTATTTAAAACCTTGTGAAGAAGATTCTACATTTAAATTCCTTGAGTAGAACTTTTTAAAAAAGGATTTAATTTCAGATCTGCCTCAAAATCTCTGCAAATAACTGATAGTAGTTTTCAAAGCCAATGGCAAGCCTGTGCTTTGAGAGCTAAATTCAGCATATGACCTCAGTCTGGTCAAGTTTTCAGAAAAAAAAAAAAAAGGAATTTGAGAGAAACATCCTGAGAGCAAACACAGACAAGTCCTCATTGTCTGGGACAGTGACAGGTGTGGCTGTGGGAGTCACAGCTACCCCAGGAGGCAAAGCTCACTCCCCCAACCTCACCAAGGGAAGCAACAAGGCTTTCTATTCATTGCCTTGCTCGGCTCAGGGGAGGAAAAATCAAGGGGTTTGAATAATCTTCTGAAAGTCATTTTAATTGAGATTATCACAGGAGCACATTATCCAGACATGTAAAAGGAATTTTCACTGTTACAAGCCCAGAACTGCCATATTCCATCTTAGCTTTACTCCAGACAAAGTGACTTACCCAACATTTCCTCTCTGTTTCTCCATTTGCATAGATAGATAGATAGATAGATAGATAGATAGATAGATAGACAGACAGACAGAAAACAGTAAAATAAATAACCTTCTCATAAAGTTCTCTCCCAAATCAAGTAATGTAAGGGTTAAACAGATAATATTTTACTGAGCTTTGAAAACAATGTCTGACAATCTAATGCTCTCCTCGACAGATGGCTTAAAAGAAATCTGGGAAGCCTTACCCATGGAAAAAATCACTAGCCTTAAGAACAATTCATATAACATAGCTGAACACATGGCTGCCTTTCAACACTTACGCTTAAACTGGGAATAGCATTCAAAAGGCACCATCCTCCAGGAGCTTTTCTCTTTACAAAGATCCCACGTTGTATCTCTGTTCTCCTTCCCCTGAAATGCAATCTTGCCACATCATTTACCGAGCTCAGTGACTAGAATAAAACCAGTATCTATAATACTTTATAAAATGCTAAAATACTGCTTTTTAATGTTAAAGAAAAGAACTTACTATCATGAATGAATAGCCTCTGAGTATTATGATTGTTAGCATAGTAGATGAACATTTTTCAATGAAAACAACTTGGGCAAAAAACATGAGAAAATATCTCAACTCAATACTCTGAAAAAAAAAAAGTTAAAAGTTTTGGAGATCCCTGAAACTAATATTGAATCAAAATTAAATTCATGTATATATTTAAATAAAATTATCTCAACATAAACAGCAGAAAAATGCCAAGGAATGTTTCTATTTAATCTCTTTAGTTCAGTGTTGAACAAAATCCTTTTACAATTTCCCAAAACAGCAAGGCAACACCAAGAGCAGCAATCTGCCCAAGGGGGAAGCATTTGGGGAGGTATTTTCAGCATTCCAAACCTTGTCTTCTTTTTGCCCTTATACTTCAATTTTCCCAGTCACCAGACGTGGTGCAACCTTTCCCATCCCACCTCATGTCCCAACCCCTACTGAGATCAATCCCATTAAACCCTGCAGCAATCCTGTTTCTGTTCATTAACCTTACTGTTGTTGTCTTTCTCTAACTAATCTGCTACCTTTGATGGCCATGTAAGTGGAAATCACCTTCTCCAAGGGTCAGAAAACTTCCAGCACATCACAAACATCACTGTAAGTGACAATCAGTGCACACATCTGCACCTGGTGCCACACCTGCACTTGATCCCACACCTACACCTGGTGCCACACCTGCACTTGATCCCACACCTGCACCTGGTGCCATGCCTGCCCTTGATCCCACACCAGCACCTGGTGCCACACCTGCACTTGATCCCACACCTGCATTGATCCCACACCTGCACTTGATCCCACACCAGCACCTAGTGCCATGCCTGCACTTGATCCCAAACCAGCACCTGGTGCCATGCCTGCACTTGATCCCAAACCAGCACCTGGTGCCATGTCTGCACTTGATCCCATGCCTGCACCTGGTGCCACACCTGCACCAGCAGTGAGCAAACCCCCTGGGTGACCATGCTGAGCCCAGGCCTCATGAGGCTGAGCCCTCAACTCCTGCCAGCTCTGAGTCTGTCTGACACACACCCCAAACCCCAATGTCACTGTGGTCACAGTAGGATGGACACACACCCGAGCCCCCAGGGCACCCCTGCTGTGCCCAGCACACTGCCCAGTGCCCACCCCACATCTCATCCCAGTGCTCCCACAGCCCCAGGTCCGTGGATATCCCCTGCCCTGATGTGCTGCCGCTCCATCCCTTCCCAACACCTTCCCCTGCACATCCCAACCAGCCCCTGCTCTCCTGTCTCCCTCAGCCCAGAGCCTTGTGTTGGACACTCCTGGAGACTCAGAGCTTGCACACTTGCTCAGGGCCACCCCGACAAGCACAGCCCCAGTCCCACAGCACTGCAGCCCAGCCAGGAATGCTGCAGAGGGGGAGCCTGGGCCCAGGGACCTTAAAGGGACTCTGGGTGCTGTTTTACTGCCCCACAGCACATACTTTAGGCAAAGGGATGCACCACCACTTGAAGGGACTTGCGTCCAGGCACAAGAACACAAGGCTGTTTCCAGTGATGGCATAGTCAGTAAAACACGTAGATCTGGGAACAGGAAACTTGTCATCTTACCTATGATTTTAATAACACTTCTGTAGACATAAGACCATGTTCTGGACCCAAAGTACATGGGCAGCTGACATAACAGCACATTTACACCCTTAATTTTTACTAAAGCCTCTCCGTGTGTCATGCATGTGTTTGCATTAATGGATAACTTCCCATTTCTTTCCTCATTCTGGCCTTGATTCAGTACTACTCCCTACATTTTCTGCTAGTTGTTCCCAGCTGTGGCCTAATTAGGACGAACCTAGAATGCTTGATTGATATTTATTTCCCTCTGCTATCTCTTTCATTCATGTTTTTGCTTTAATCAATGTGTGGCTATCATTTGGAGACTCAAACCAAATCCTGTGGCAGTAGCTCTGCTCTTCACAATGACATGAAAGACAGAATATTTTGGGGAGGATATAATTTGCTCTGTCCATTGAGTCTTGTCAGCTAAAAGCTTACAGGAAAGGTTAAAATCCTCAGTTTCCTTTAGGAAAAGGGATATTAAGGCACTGGATATAAGACCTCCATAAGTGCTGATGTGTGTCTGCCTGTGAATGAATGAAGCAATGATGAAATACCTTCAGCAGCTGCTTGACTCTCCCATTAGAGCCCTTTCATATGTGCCAGGAAAACAGAAGGTTCCTTTCCAACACTTTGTTGATCCCCAGCATGGCCTAATAATAAACCTTGTAGCAGATGATGATTATAATAATAAAAAATTACATACAATATGTGATGCATGTAATATAGAGGAGACTCATCAGTATTACTGTTATTGCAAAGTAGTCCTTCTTTCCATGTCCTAAGAAAAGCAATTCCCATAATCTGGGAGTGAAAATCATCTTACTGCATTAGCTTTCCTTATCTGTGCTTATTCCCTTCTTTTTCTTTCCTTCCTCCCTGCTCTCAGGCATATCAGTATGCGCTGCCACCTTTTTCTTTTTCATATCCTAAGTTCCCAAAAGTTTGGTCTGAGCATAATTTATTTCAATTCCCAGGCACTCTCAGCAAGCAGATAACAAGCCAAGGGAGTTACTGCACAGCAGCTGAAGGACAGAAATCCCCTCCATTGAGCCCTGCTGTACACACAGCTGAATGACAGCTAAATATGCACTGTAAACAGCCTCCCTCCCTGCTGCTGCCCTGCACAGCATGAGAAACCCCACCAAGAAAGGGAGGCACTGGGGATGCACAGCTACCTCTGCTTTGGAACATCTCTATTTCCAAGTTATGCAGACACCATTTTTCCATGATAATCAGTACCACAAATACTGCTTTGGCCATCATGTCACCCTCTTCCCAGGTCCCCTTTTTCTTCTTTTTAGTCCTTCAATATTTGCCTTGTAGCATTTCTGAGTAGCTTGAGGACACAAAGCCCCTTCTCAAACAGCAATGTTGTCATGGCTGTTAAGGCTGAGCTGGGTTGGCACCTGGTTTGTCAGCTCTTGGCATGAATCAGTGACCTGCAAATGCCCCTCCTGGCAAAGCACACATGATCCTCATGCAGGTTCAGTCTGGTGGGGCAGACACCAGAGGGCTGATCCCAGCAGAAGGAGCAGGACCTCAGTGTGGGCAGAGGCAGTGGGTGGAGGGGGAGGTGGGGATGGATAAGTTTTCTCTTTTCACAAACTTTCTAACAAAACCAACCAATGGGCAGCATTTCATGTGCCAACTGAACTGCCCCATCTCCATGAGAGTTGTCTGTTCCTCATTCTTGTGTGATTATCATGTGTCAGAAAACCATTCACTTTTATGATTGCATTTCCAAGTGGATGAGAATAAAAGGCCAACATCACAAAAGAACAATGACAACACAAAAGTACAAACCACCATCAAAACTGAATCCCTGGCTGAACTAGGTGAGACTTATCAAAAGGAATCATCCCTTGTTCCCTGGACTGCTGTTCTTTAGATAGCCATGCACAAATCCAAGGAAAAGGTCTGGTGTAGCAGCCACGTGTGCAGAAGAAACAGAAAACAGGCACTGCTGTGGGGACTTTAACAATAAATACCTGAGACCAAAAGGAAAAATGAAGGCATAGAAATTCAGAGAACAAACAATCCGTGGCCTTCAGCTATTCCCCCAACCCTTCCATATTCAGAATATACCTCTGCCCTCCAACATGTGGATTAAAGCAGTAGGAATCCCTCAAGTGTAAAACAGGGTATTCACTGCTAATCTGAGATGGACATGCAACATGACATCACTAATCCAGGCAAACAAAGCAGCCCCTGTGTTAAGCAGCTGAGGGAGTGCAGGAGTCATTTATTTAGCAGACATGGCCTTCTAATAAACATAAAGCCAATCTGTACTTAATGTGTTTAGTGTGACCTTTCAAATACAAAGTTGCCCAAGAGTGGTCTGTTGCAGATTTCAGGGCAATTAAATATCTGTAAATCACTAGGAACACAGAAAAATACAATTGTTATGTCAAGGTATCAAATTCACTTGTACTAGAAACTACACTGTGTTTTACATTTAGGTGACTCATTTCATTCCTTAGCCATATCATGAGCCTATAAAAACCTTTCCATTAAATTAATGCTGTATGTCTCCTTTACCATGATGTGCCTGATTAAAATGCCCCTACGTATTTTTTCCCTTTCCTTAAAGGCCTAATCCCATAATACTTTATAAAGATCTTATGTAGAGATTGAGCTCTTTTTTCCCCAAACCTTTCATCTTATTCAGTTTGATTAGGGTCACGAGGCCAGGCTCATCCCAAGCATAATTCCAGTGGAGTCAAAAGAGCTACTCCCCTGATCACAGCAGACCACAGAAGCAGACATTTGGTGCCCTACATTTGGCAACACAAAAGGATAATGTTGCATTTATTCCATGTTCAGCCTGAACCGCACTTTGATATATCATTTGGGATGCTAATGAGTCAAACAGCCATTTGCAAGAGCAAATACTCCAAATATAAAACACTACTCAAAATAACTCCCTATTCTTCATACTTAATCCAGATCTTCCAACCATTTCAGTAAACACTGGATATGATGTGCTGCTCAAACTCTCAGGATAGAAATTATCTCGTGCAAGTTATTTTGACCAATCCATCTGAGACTGAGTTGCTGGAATCTCCTTCTCTGCTTAAGAGGCAGAATTCACCAGGATCATCTTAAAGATCTTTATCTTCCCACCAACCAAGCAGTAACTTTATAGTAAATTACGACTAATTACAATTGTCTAGTTCTATGTGTACCAGCTCCATCACATGCAATTTGAAACACTGCCATCTAAGGACAAAAGTCATTGAACTATTAAAGATCAATATTTTCTGATCTTCTGATACAATGCATTCCCAGAGTGCTGTAGATTCCACCTTGTTCAACAGGGGCTGCACTCACAACCCACAGCTCTTACTCATTTCAAATGACCATGGAAAAATGGAAGCTTAAAGGAAGAAGGGATAAGAAAACTGGAATTCCTTGGAGTCACACTGTTTCTGAACTGCAAATATTTATAATTTTTATGTCATCCTATAAAACTTGGCCTTTGCAATCCATTCTACTTAACATCCTCTTTTAAGAGGTCGATAGTCCCCTTTCACTTCACATACTCCAGGTTTACTGCTTTCTCATTCTGCTAATAATAAAAAGGTGCCACAGATGATTAAAAACAAACGCAGTCCCAGCATTCATTAAGGAAGAAAATATGATCTTCTGAAAAGCTGTCACACAAAATAAAGCAGTGTTATCTGCCCAGAATTACAGTGATTTCAAATGGATAAGTCTAAAGAAAGAAATCCACCAAAAGGCAGTTAAATTAATTGCTGTTTTACAAGGGGGAGCTTAAAAATGGAGTAATTAATTGACCTACTGTTTGCAACAATTTCCCTATAGTTAACAATCACTCTTGCAAAAGATGAAAGAAACAGCCCTCTTTAATTTGAAAAGAGGCAAATAAAAGTGCAAACTAACATTGCCAGTGTTTGAAGGATATGTGAAATGTACAGGAGAAAAATAAAGAACCTCCATGGCAAAAAATCAAGAGTATCCATGGAACGGGATAAATTCTAAACACATTTTTATTTATGCAGCTTCACTGCACCCAAGAGCATTATTGCAATTTAGAACTGGGGTTCTTCCAGTGCCCTGACTTTCTGAATATTTAGCCCTGGGCTCACAGTTACCTGGATGGAGAACAGTGTAATTTGGATATTAATTGAAAAAGTCATTCTAGTGGTGTGGATTCAGAAAAACATATAACTTTATTTAATGTAAGGACATTTTATTTACTTGTTCATAACTCTGAAACAGATTGTGCAAAATACCTTGAAACACAGTTTATTAACTTATCAGCAATTGCCCTACTTGTTATGCACAGAATTCCAAATAATTTCAATTAATTAAAAAAAAATACAAACCCCAAACCCAACAGAGAGTGCACCCATACCCCAAAGGCCTCTAAAGCCTGTAAATACCCACAGTGCCACGAGTGCCCCAGGCTGTGAGCACAGCCCCAGTGGGACCTGGAGGAGAAGCACAGCCATGGCCATGAAGGAACCAGTGAGGAGTCTGAAGAGAGGAGCTCCAGAAAGGACCTGCATCCCTCAGGGTGGTGGTTTCCGTGGCACTGCAGTGGCAGGGGAAGGGCAAACACACCCAGCACACACAGATGTGAGCTCACCACAAGCTTTGTGCTACGGCAGAATCATAGAATCATAGAATCGTTTGGGTTGGAAAAGACCTCCGAGATCATCGAGTCCAACCCTTGGTCCAACTCCAGTCCATTTACTAGATCATGGCAC
>JAOXXN010000162.1:20334259-20346428 GCA_026770055.1 Myrmophylax atrothorax | reverse complement strand
CCCTGAATTGCTGGAGCCATCCACTTCTGAAAACAACCTCTAATCAAACCTGACCAAAAGTGACACACAGGACTTACTAACTGCTCTTCTGTGGTCTGAATGAAGTCAGTATTTTCAGGCAAAGGGCCTAGAAATTAATTCCAGAACAACCAAGACACTTGGTGCCAACAGGAACCCTCACAGAGGCTGTAGCAACACAGAGCTCCCTGACGGAGGAACCAGAGAGAGCCTTCCTTGTCCCTCCACCCTCTGGAGGCTCATCATGGCTTACACCACACCTGATCTAGAGTGCAGATGGCACCATCAACCCTTAGGACTCATAAATCATAATTGATTTTAAAGTTTTTCATCTGTGCTGAATTTTTCTGTATTTCCTCATACATGATACATGAAATTGGGGCACTGCAGAGCTGGTATCATAGAAACAAATAATCCCAGAATGGTTTGGACTGGAAGTGACTTTGTAGTTCATCTCATCCCAATCCCTGCCATGGGCAGGAACACCTTCCCACCAGCCCAGGTTGCTCCAAGCCCTGTCCAACCTGGCCTTGGACACTCCCAGGGATGAGGCAGCCACAGCTTCTCTGGGCACCTGTGTCAGGGCCTGCCCACCCTCACAGGGAAGAGTTTTTCCTGATATCCCACCTAACCCTCCTCTGGTAGTGTGAAGCCATTCCCCCCTGGCCTGTCCCCCTTCCCCCTTCACATGCTCCTGTAAACAGTCTCTTTGGTCTGTGTGACACTGAGTTTTTCTGGTTATTGCTGCCTGTCTGCCCCTGTTATCACACAAAACACCCACACTGCAAACAACATTTAAACACTTGGAACCTTAAAATGCCTTAAAAGCAGGTTTTTCTCTTTCACGTTCACCCAAACAAGCACCACTATCACATTGGCAGGATTGTCTCATCTAATGATGCTGCTTCCATGGAGGTTTTTTATTGCTGTTGGGTTTGCTTTGCTTTCAAACCTAACCTAAACAGAGTTATGGCTAAGAATCAGTAAACTAGTCTTGTATATGGCATTTAAAGGGTGTAGGTTAACAAAGGATGACCTGTTGAAGTGCATTACATGTGAAGGACCTTCAATGTTCAAAACTCACACAAATTCTCAACTCCTACATATAATGATTTTATTTACTCATCACCTAAAATGCACCTTTGGCATATTACACTGGATTTTATTGCTCTCTAATATACAGTAATAGAGACCATTGACCAATTAGTTCTCAGATAACAGGAGAAAAAAAAATATTTTTCCCTACCCAAAGCTCTGTTATTTCCCCCACTCCTCCCAACTCCATGACCTGTAAGTAGTAGCACTAAAAGGAATTTCTCACGAACTTTCTGATAATCCATTTTCCATGGTGAAAAAAATAACCAACACTTTTCAAAAGCCAGGTTTTAAAAAAATATCCCAAAAATGTAGTTATGGACCCCACTTTTGTCTGTAAAATTCTTCAGGCTCAAAGAGACTTTCCAGTCAGAACCAAACCCAGAACAGCAGCAGCCCCAGAGTCAGGTTGGACTTGCCCACCTTTCCTGGCAGGAATTAAAAGCAGCATGTCTCACATTTGAAGCCTCAATCAGTGGCCTTATTGACTTTCTGGAGCTTTTATTATCTGCCTTTTCACTAACAGATAAATGAAATTAAAGGTTTATTTTATCTTGATGTAGAATAAAAGCAATTTAGAACTTATCAGAAATCTTGTTTTGCAGCCACCAAGTGTTCTCTGAATGAGATGCTGACAGGATGGTGGATGACTTATTATCTTTATATTTTTAATGTTATCTCTTTCTATAAGAATATCAAGCAGTAAGTAAATTCCTAAAAATCTCTACTGAAACAAGAGTATTTTGAAAAATTATTAAGAAAATAGGTCAAAAAACTTTCCTGAAATGCTTAGGAAAACAGAAAAAGAAAGGAAAGGTGTAAAAACCTCTGCTTAAAACCTTCTTATCTGCATAAAATATAATATACATGGCCTGAAAAGCCATATGTGCCTATACCAATCCTTATATACAACCTCAGACCTACTCACAAGTGCACCAGGTGCTCCAAGGAGAAGATTTTATAATATTGAAACACTGATGTAGAGAAATGTCAAGGACTGAACAAAGCAGTCTATAAAGAAGAGGGATTAAAATGCCCCAAATTCATGGCAGTGGGGAAAGGCTGGTTACCTTGACCATTTTGAGGCTTTTACTGTTTTTTAATTGTCTTCCAAGCAATGACTTTTCCATCTTGCAGGTAGCTGGAAATTCAAAAATATATCACAACTAATGTCCTAAGTCTGTAGGAACACCCACCCACCTCTGGCTGCAGAGACAGTTGTCCCCCCACATTCCCTGGAACTGCAGAGGGTTTGTACAGGCTTTAAATAGCAAAAGCAATATTGTCCTCCACAGCAATTTGAGCTCCCAAGTTTTTCACAGCTCCCTGGCTACTCTCTGCCTGATGTGCACCTCGTGTCACTCTGGTGATTCAATTCTGCCTCCGAGGGAACAGGAGCAAAAGTCCTGTTGTGAGACCAGTGATGGATGTGCATTGCTAAGGAGTTTATACTTAGAAGGAAAAAAATTGTCACCCTTTAAGCCATCCTTTGATCAATTTATTCTCCAAGCACTCTGAGTAAATTTATCTGACCTTCCTGTTAATTTTGTCAAACAATATTTTTGTATGACAATGGCTTCACTGCTCTGATTATTTCATCCTCTGGAGTCAAATCTTGTGATCTCTGAAAAAAAAATCTCATATGGGATTCTGAGAGTGTTTGTCCCCACAAGCATTCCAGATTTTTACTTAAAAGAAAAGGAAAAGCTGCATCACAAACATTGCCATAGAAACAAACTGCCACATAGTTATTAATGAGAATGAATAGGAAAAGCTAATTCATAAAGATAACTCACAGTGTTCAGTCTCTAACAGACACAACTCTGATAGAATAGAAATAGATTTTATTAAGAGCTGAACAAACTATCAAAATAATATTACTATGCCCT
The DNA here is from genome assembly GCA_026770055.1 of Myrmophylax atrothorax. Lineage (NCBI taxonomy): Eukaryota > Metazoa > Chordata > Aves > Passeriformes > Thamnophilidae > Myrmophylax > Myrmophylax atrothorax. The sequence continues at coordinate 20,343,426 of JAOXXN010000162.1, read as the reverse complement.
TTATTTAAACAGGACCAACTGTAATTGATATGAAGATGAAATGAAGTGCCTGACTGGAGCCTTCCCAGACCTACAGCAACATCCTCCTGCTTAAATTCGTCACATCACTTCAGTGCAGCCTCTGACTTCCTTTGGCCCAACCATCCTACAAAGGTCTCCATGGCATCCTCTCCATCCACTGCAAATGAAAGAGTGATCCCAATAAGTCACTGGGACTGGGAGCAGCAGACCTTATCTAGCAGCTATTTTTCAACACTGCAGCACTGTGCTCTCTCGGCTTTAATCGCCTTTCATATATTAAAAAATATACTACTTTCCTCTAGAAAGAGAAACAACTCCACCATAATGGTCTCAGGCCCAGACATGGCTAAATTAAGGGCACAGTAACTGTGATGAAGGTTTGTCCTTCTCTCCTGCAGCTTCTCATTCCCATCTGCAGCCTCACAGCACAAAAAGCTCCAAGTAAGAACTGTAAGGGAGATCCAGACTGAATTCCACTCTTGTTTCTGATTGTGCACTGTCTTAAACATCTTCTGTAATTCCATAAATTCATCCTCATAACCAGCTTTCCCCTGAGTCCTGCTGCAAATTCTGCAGAGCTCCACACCACAGAGCTCAGCTTGGTTTCTCCAGTGTCCTGTTGTTGACCTTGATGTGCAAGTCCTGATCACTTATTTCCAAAGCCCTTAGTGATGATTTTTCTCTTGTAACTGGGCCCCAAAAACTCGATTTTCACACTAATCTACTATCTTGGTGAGATTAGGATAATGTATTTAAAAAACCAAAACAAATCCAGGACAGGGAAATGTTCTACATTTACTCTTATTTGCACCAAAGTGGATTTTAACTTGGGAATGAACATGCAAAAGAGTCTTTAATGGGGTGGGAAGTTCAGTTGTGGGTTGTATTTCTCTGACTACATGAGATGTATATAGATTTTGTATATGTAATAGATATATAATATAGATTTACCATGTCTTAAGTATTAAATTACTTCAAATACTTGGCAAAAACCACTCAACTTCTCAATAACATCAGAACTAAAAATGTTAATGTCTCTGATTTAACAACTCTGGTGGAGCAAATCTTTCTGTTCTCCCTCCAATGCTGAACATTACATACATGCATACATACATATATATATTTATATGCATATATATATATATTTATATGCATTCTCTAGTTTTATGACTGGATAAAGAAAAAAACCAAAGATACCAAGGAGAAAAAAAGCATATGCACTATTCTCTACTTTTGGCAAAGTTAATACTTAAATCTTGATACACAGCCCTTGTTTCTCAATGAGGCAGTGCTTGTACACAACAGAACCATGGTAAGTAACTGAATGTTCTCGGACATACACACTTTTTGTTCATATTTTTAAAAGATTCATGACTCCACTTTTGTTTGAGGTTTTGTACACTTAAAATTTGCATTTGTACTTAAATCTTTTCCTATTAAAGATTCTTTTCAAATAATGCTTTTTCAGTACAAGTCACTTACAGAAGAAGGGCAGGATGAAGAACTGTTTGTAATGGTTCCAATCTAATCCCACCCCAGACCCCTTGTACACGTGATTCCTCCAATGTTTTAATTTCAATAAGCTTATAAATAACTGGGAGAGCTACAAGGCATTTTAGTCTGTTTTGGGGGAATATCCAAGAACAAGCACAGCTAAAGGTAGAAATGCAAAATAAATACATATCTACATAAATAAATCAATGGGGATGCAGAAGATGGGCACATATTCTCTGTCAGACCCCATCACATCCCTCCACATCCTCCCTAACTTTCCTTCCCATAGTTTAGATCCACAGAGTTCTCTTCCCAGACAGGACCAATATTGATCACGTTCAGTTCCTCAGCACTGGCAGAGATCATCATTGTTTCATAACACAACACCCTGTAAGGCACATTTTCCTTCTGACAGGCTACAAGTTCAGGACTTTTTGGAAAGAAAGAGGTAACTGAGGCCCTGATTCTTCAAAGCTTTCTTCAGACTGTCTCTTTTAGTACCTCCTTCTACATGCAGTTATAAAAAGAAATGAGAGTTCCCCAAGCCCCTTATTGTAGCAACACTCCCACAATGATTTTAAAATAAAATAAAGATAAAAATCACAAAAGTTACCAAAGAAAATGCAGATGTGTGATACCCAGATTCTTGTATGGTGTCAAAGTGCCTGGGAATTAAATTTTTACTGCACTCCATAAGATCTTGTCTAAAGTTGCTGGTTTCTGCAAAGGATCCAATTAGATCTTTCCTCCCCTCAAGCTGAGAGCACAGCAACCAAAGCACAAGGGCTGAGACAGAGAAAACTGCCCTGCCCAAACCTCCTTTGCAAGTGCACAGAGCCCCACCTTAGCATGAAGTCTCCAACACTGAAAGAGCAGACAGACAAAAGTCATGTCTGAAAAATGAGAACAGGATAAATGTGATGGTTTTGTGATGAGACACACGTATCCTATGGATGTTATGTGTGAAACAGGACTGAATAATGATTTTTTTTCCTCTTGCTTCATGGCTGTGCATATTCATGTATTTAAAATACAAGCCAACTGATGAACAACTGGACACTCAAAAAGGCTCAGTGTACATTGGGCAGTAAGAGTTGTCAGATCTCTGGATGTGCTTGGATTGCAGCAAACACACTGCTGCAAACCCTGGGCATCTGACAGAGCAAACTGCTCGTTGACATGGTAATTTTTCATCTAATTATAGCAGGGGTTACCCAGATCTTACATATGCTGTGTTAAAGACATCCCAGGCTTGGCAGATGGGCCCCAGACTGCTCCTTTTGGAAGCTGCCATGGCCAGCTCTGGCCTCTTCCCTGGTGCCAGCTCTGTCCCCTCCCAAGGCTGGAGTGTGGCACAAAACATGGGCACAGCGGGGCAGGATGGTGGCACCAACCCTCTTTGGGAGGGGAGGACAGGCGTGGGGGGAGGGAGACCAAAAACCCTCCAGTTACAGAGAACAGGCAGAAATATAAGTATCAATTCCAAAGCCTGCTCTTCACAACCCAGAGTGCCCCCATGCACCTCTGCTGGTTGTGCTGCAGCTCCCACCCAAGTCAGCAGCTCAGACAGCCCTGCCCTCCTCCTTTCACAGGGTTCCTGTTAGAAACAGCCAGTGGGGAAACCAAATGTGCAAACCCCCAGATCTGTGATTCCTCAGCATACTGCCAATGAATCTTTAATGAATAAATTTGGAGTTTGTTCTCTGTGCCACAGCACTCTCCTCACACTCACCTTTTTTTTTAAAAAAAGCAGGAAAACAGAATTATATTACTGTTTCCTAAGACTTTAAATTATAGAAGAAACCTCTTTCACAGCAGTTTCCCAAATCCATATTGTATTTTGAACAAATCCCTCAGATTTTATACCATTCCTTCTCATTTATGCTTTCAGATGCACCATGGATTAGGCTTAAAAATGAGACAGCAGCACTGTTCCAAAGGCAACACATCAAACAAGAAAAGCAATTAAATTTTGTGTGTTTACAAGGGAAAGTGGCTGTAAATAACTATGTAAGTACATCTTGCTGTGGGTAGGTAACATCTGAGTATCAAGAAGAACAAACTGGGAGGAGTAGCCACCAACAGGCTACACAAGGCGGATCTGAAAGGAGAGAAAACTGATTTAGCCAAGCTATGGTATACAGAGGAAAAAGAGAAAAAGCAATAAAAAGTAAAGAGATCCTGCTAAGCTGGATGGGGGTGCTGGAACAGGGTGTTCTCCTGCTGCTCTGCATTTCCTACATGTTTTTTTTTTTCAAAAGTCTGAGCCCTCATTTATTAAATCATTTGCAACAGAGTGTTTCCCACTGCCAGCACTGCCTCTGGAATGCCCACACTGGAGGAATTTCAGCTCCATCACCAGTGGAAGGCAAAGATGCCTGTGAGACCTGAGAGACCAGGACAAAGCAAACCAGGGCCACAAGTGCTTTGCACCACACACAGCTGAGTAATTATGAAGGTTAAGAGGCACCTCCTCCTGAGGCTCCTGATCCAAACATCTTCCCTTCCCTCCAACCATGCCCAGTGCTGAAGAGCATCTCAGTCTGCCCATGTCCACCACTGTCCAGGGGGAATGTGGCAGGACTTGGAAGTCCTTGGGGACAGGTCCCAGCATAGTCAAGTCCAGCCTTTGCCACATTCTCATTCCTCTCTGCAGTGTCCTCCCCTTGGAGGAGAGAACATCTGATCAGGGATGAGAGTGGCCTTATCAAGGGTGAGGAAAATAGAAAGTAATAGGAAATAAACCCTGCAAAGAGGAGCCAGACTGTAGGTGTCTACTTTGTTAGCTCAGCCTGGCCTTTAGAGGTAACACAATAACACAAACAGCAGCATTCATTACTAAAGGTTTTGTCAGTAATTTCAAATAATCACATTTTACTCCTTTTTCTTTTTTTTTTAATACTCATAAAGGCTTCATAGCATAAAACCCCTCCAGTTCGACTCAAATCTTACACGGTCTGATAAAAGATTTCACCATGAGGAAGAGCTGGCCATAGCTCATTCTATAATCATTGCCTGGCATTTTAAGAGTTGTGAGAGATCAATTATAATCACTATTAAATAAGGGAGTCATCATCAATATGGTAGTGGCCTTGACAAAAAAGTGTGTTAAAAGCACAATTGCTAAATATAATTTCATACAGATCTCTCTCCTGTGATCTGTATAAATGGGGGAAGCTGAAGGAGAAAGGAAAACAATCACTGTATGAAAGTTTACAATGATGAATAAAAATTCAGTTTATTTAACAAGACTTGCAATGAAGATATTGTGCATAATTTAACAGGAAAGATCACTGGAGGCCACACAGTGGTTATGATGAGGTTGCAAATACAAATAATCCAGCAATTATAATGTCCAGCATTAAACATCAAATATTTAAAGTCTCCATTTGGCCATTTAAACTTGCACTTTTATTTTCTAAAACTCCACTGAAACAGAGACTGGTTTTTGTATGATATGTACACACACAAATCAACTGCTGCTGAATAAAAAGGGAACAAAACTCCCCCACCTTCCCCCCCCCGCCCATCTCATGTTCCATTTGCGGTGGGTTTCGTCATAGAAACCCATCTCTCAGCTTCTGCCCTGGAACACTCACAAGGAAATCCATATGATTTCCCGGGTAAATTCTGGTTTTCTTCATCCCACTGCTTACAAAAACATTAAGAAATGTCTGCCTGACAGTAATTCCATGACACAAAACTATGCCATGTACCAACAGTAGAATCATAGTAAGATAAATCAGGTTATTATAATATCCATCTTAGATTTTTGCTGCTATCCCACTATAAATCTGAAGTCTCGAACCTATCTGCATCCAAGAATGCACCTTCAGAAGAAAACCATGAAAACCAAGGAATTCCAAAGGAATAAAACCCAATGTCTGTATTTAATTTCAATTTTTACTTCCAATGCACTTTTCTGAAATGTTGGTGAACATTTTGATTTGGGGTTTTTTTTTGGTTTCAGTTATAGATTTCAAACTACGGGTACAGATTGTGAACTGAGCAACTAAAATAAAGTCACATATTTTAAGGAACATGCAATTCCCCTGTATGGAGCAACAGATCCTACAGAAAGCCTAAATAATAACTGTGATTCCTTTTTTTGCCACCACAGTAAATACTTTTCTTCCGTATCTGACCCAATACAACCTCACTGAGTGTTTCCCCTCCTCTTGGTATTATATTGATGCAATACTTCACACACAGAATTCCTGCTCAAACTTTTCAAAACTTATTCCCTGAAATAAACCATTTAATAAAAACTTAAAGGTACTTTCTCATCCTCTGGAATGGCAAGAACACTTCCCTCAGTTCTACCTCTATACTCCTATGTACATTCTTGATGCTTGAGATGCAACTTCATGTGGAGAAAGACCACCCTCAAAAGGCAGCAATTTAACTGCAAAGAGCAGCACATGCAGTGCCAAACATCTCCTAAGAAAACCAAGATTGATCCAACAGGTGCTGTCCTTCTATTTGAATTCTGCCTCTTGAACAATGAGGATCTTGAAGGACTGATTCTCACAAGCTCCTCCTGCACAAGGAAACAGCAAAACATTCCTGTGCTCATTTAATTCTCGAGGAGGAGAAGTGTTCTCATCCTGCAGATGAGAGCTGCCCCTGGAATGTGACACCACTGGAGAAGATCCAAGGTCTGTGCAACCAGAGGTACCTGCAGCCCAAGTCAGCAGAGAGTGGGACACAGGAGGAAGGTCCCCTCTGGCTGCAGGAGACAGGCCTGGAGCACTGGGGTCAGTTGGGTTTCTCTCCAGCCATCAGTATCTCATCCTCACAGACAGGGATCGTCCCATTTGCTCTGATGGGATACAAATGAAGGGATGCTGCAAACAGCCATTTACAGTGAAACACTTGCATTGCAGAGGACATTTGGAACCCATTCTGCCCTACCAACCATCAGCACGTGCCTCTGAAGTGTCACTGGGATACTATTTGTGCGGCTGCACTCACGGGGCAGTTCCCTCCCCACGCCCCTGGGATCACTGCGCCACTGACAAGGCTGGCATCACAATCCCCTTGCTGCAAATGTTTGCTCTTGGAGTGCAGAATTCTGCCCTTCACTCCTCCTGGAAATTACAAGGCAATCTGAAAACATCCTCACTCCTGTTTGTTGGGTGAGGATCTCCTTTACATCAGCCCTCCTTCCACACAGAAAAGCAGCATTAATTCAATAAACAAATGAAAACATAATTCCTGGTTTCTTCTCAGTACATACAAGTTTTGATTTTTAATTTACTTCATAAACAGTATTACTTTTAACACATCTATTAAAAGCAATGAATAAGCAGAACAAAAATGAAGTAATTATGTGAATGTTATAATTTTTTTCTTTACAAGCCCTAATTAAAACCAGCAGATCTTGACATGTTGTTGTGTCTCAACATGCAGAGCTCCTGAATTTGACCCCTCAATGTGTATCCTGGCCTTGCTGATACAACCACCCTCTCCAGGAGTATGAGATTTAACCCAATCAACTGGTCAGTGCAGCAGGGACAGTCATCATGGGGTTAAAATTACCTAATGCTTCACTTTCCCAGGACACAGTTGGCTTGATTAAATAAAGGTATTCATATTCATAATATTGCTTTAAAAGGCAGGGATAAACCCAGCCCTTTATATACTTTCAGACAACCTATATTCCACTCAAATTCCAGTAATGGCTCATGCGGGCTTGAATTAAACTTCTATTTACCTATCAGCTCTGTTTAAGAGAGAGTCTGTTTTCATAATTTGCAGAATTATGCACCTATAATTAGTTTAAAATCTTACATAAATGGGCTTAATTTCAGAGTCTCAAGAGAAAAGAAGAGCACATTATTTACCACACTCAGCAATAAATGGAGGTAAGCACAAACTCTGGTTACTGCTTTAAGAGTCTGCCAATTCCATGAAATAAAGGATACTCATTTAACCCCTTGGGTTTGGTGCCAAGCACCATGGAGAGGCCCTGCCACAGTGACAGCAATGCTGAGCAGAGATCCCCCCAGTCTGGGGTTAATCACACCTGAGTTACTGGAAAACCAGCCATGCTCTTCAAATGAACTAAAAGAGGGGGCAAGGGGCAAGAAGCAGATTATAAGTACAAAAATAGTTATGACAGTATCCATTTGGGAACAGAAAATAATATTTCTTTAGAAACAAAGGGATTTTTCCTGATTTAACCTGGCTTGGGGAGTTATGAAAGACTCTGAATGAACAGGAGTCTTGCATTGGGAGGAAAAGACGTGGAGCTTCAAGAGCTCAGGGCATGGGAACTGCTGCCCATTGACTCCTGCTTCTCTCCAGTGCCACCCCAAGCTCTGCCCACTCTGCCCAGGGAGGAATGTGCAAGGACAGCCAGCAGGATGCAGCAAACATAAATCAGAGCAGAAGCACTCACTCTGGTCCAGTGAAAAGATTCCTACTGAGCCCATTTTGCAACTAATAAGGCCGCATATCAGCAAGACAACTCTTTAATGTCATGCTTATATGATGTATAAACACATCAAATTCATCCATTCATGGTGGCACATCTGCTGCCTCAGCAGCATATACACCTTTTCAGTACCTGACTTTGGAATACCCATACAGAATAAACAACTGGTCACCTTTCCAGGAAGTTAAAAGTCTAAACCTTTGCTTTTTCTAATCTATGCTCAGTATTTTGCTGTTGAACGGCTTAGTTTCGTTTTTATCATGGTGGTGCAGACGGATTGCAGGTTTGGATACCAACACAAACCTGGGTAACCAACTCTCATGCCATATTGATGCTGCAACAGGGGGGTTTTACTGTGGCCTGCACTTCACCAGTGCAGCTGTGGAATGCAGCCAGGGCTTTCTGTGCCCTTAAAACAGCAAACTGCAGCCCACTTTGCCCCCAGTGACCCTAACTCTGCCACTGACAACAACCCCTTGGCTTTGCCAAATGACGATTCACTTAAATTTAGTTACAAAGAAAACCCCAAACCAGCCAGACCCCCCACCACAAAAAAACCCCACCCCTCCTCAATTACCTATCACTCAGGAAATTTGTGAATTCTCAGACCTACTGGTTTCTTTGTGACACAGAAACCAGTTAAAAGTCAAGAAAATAATTATGTTTTGGGATCACTATCCCATTCTTAATGCAAGATTTGGGCAGAATAAAGAAACCCCTTTTACAGAAACTGCAGTGCAATTGTAACTGTCATATTTCAATAGTGCTGCTTTGGTTTTACTGGAGTTATTTTCCCCAGAAAGCTGAAGGACTTGCATGGAAAAAAAAAAGCTGCCAAGAGCTGGTATGGCATTCTGTGTTTCCTAAATCACTTGTGGACATTTATGGCAGCAGTAAGTTGGTAATTAAAAATCAAATTCTATGGCTGTTCAGAAAAGTCAGGACTCTGATAGCAGATGACAATTAACAGCAGATATTTGAACCACACCAATTACACAGAGCTTGCAATTAACATTATTACTAATAAATCATAATGTATAATGTGTTTGGCCCACCATGACCAAGAAGCAGAAGAATGGGAAATGATTCATGTTTCAGCAGAGCTTTGCTGCAGCCACAGCACTCAGGAACAGGAACCAGCCCAGTCCACCCCACACCACAAAGGGGCTTTGACCAGTGCAATCAAATACAGATTTTTTGGGGTTGTCTCAGG
>JAOXXN010000162.1:20254608-20271881 GCA_026770055.1 Myrmophylax atrothorax | reverse complement strand
CTGCAGGTAGCTCTCTTTTCTTTAAGGTAGAACTCCAAACAGCTTTCCTTAAGGGATGCACTCAGTCACCCCCCACACTCTCCATTTCTTCTTTCCCTTGTATTCAAGTCACAGGAGTTGTGCCAACAAGAACTGCCATAAAAGTCTGTTAACCAGTACTGGCTCTACAGAGAGTCCTGGAAACTGTAGATATGTTAATCTAAGTGGGGCTTATAAACTGAGAATATATAATTGAGGAAGGGGAGAACAGGCACGTGGATGTCTTTGCTCATTGCTTGACAAGAACCTTCATGACACTAAAGCCAAAATGTCAGAGAAAAAAAGGCATTCTTTAACTCCCTTTTATAAAACTGAAGAGATGTTAACAGTTTATGCCATTAAGATGAAAAGTCAAGAACAACGGATTTAAAAAAATAAAATAAAAATACCCCCCTTAAAATGTCCCTTGTGGCTTGGCCAGCAGCAGGTACAACCAAACCTGTGTTTCCCAGGACCAGGGCACTGACAGGGTTTAAACTCTGTGTCACAAAACAGAGCCAAGATCCAAGGCTGCAGGGGGAAGATGGGATGATTTCCTGTGCCCCACAGTGCCAGGGCATCCACAGCTGCTGCCCAGGTGATAGCAAAGTCAGGAGCAGAATTAAAAGAAAGGTTTTTCCCACATAGCCTATGCCATAAACCACATTAAATTGCCAGGCAGTGTTTCCACCAGCAAAACTTACCTGTTGCAGTGCCTTACTCCATCTACTATCATTCAGTAACTTGAATTTTACTACTGACTATGAATGAAGGAAGAAACAAACATACACAGAGAGATTGAACACATTAAGCTGGAAACATACCCCAAAATAATGCAGTTCACAGATGCTGGCAAAAAAAGGAGAAAATGCATTAATCATTTAATGTTGTGTGTAAGAGTAACAAGATGAGTCCTGTAAAGAGAGATCTGAGATGGCTCATTCAATTACTCTGCTTTAAAATCCTTACAGCCAATACCAGTTGTACCACCTTGCTTTGGTTTTAGTAAGTCCTTTCAAGTAAACAGAACCAAATAGGCAGTAGAATTTCGTGTGTTTTTCCTGTGAGAACTGTTCCAAAGATCCGTTTATTGCTAAAGAACAATTTGGTGGCTGTAGATCAAAATAAACAACAAATTTAAAAACAGTGATTAGGTGTAAAACATTGTGATTAAGTAAAACACAGATACACCCCATCCTACAGGTCATTTCCTCCCCACACCAAAAAAGCAGCAACTCCCCAAATAAACAAGCCTCCACTGTATTTAGTGTGCATTTACATACCTGACTGCATCTGCTGACACAATTTGGGGTTTTTTATTTATCACAAGTTTAAGGGGTTCTTTCCCCAAAGAAACTCCTTCTCCCTCATGTTTGGAATTATCATTTACAAGTACAAATATTCAGAGTCAAGGTATGTATCATCAAAAAGTTGCAAATATTAAATGGTATTTTCCATGTCCTCCTATTGTTGGAGGACACGCAGGTTTTCAGGCAGGTGAGCCAGGGGCAGCTTCCCCCAGAAGTAAAATCTCATCAGTAAATATATCATTTGAATTTTATCAATCCAGTACTCTTGTGTCACAGATGAGAAAATACTGGCCAAATCCTTGTCCTGCTGAATTCATTAAGGACTTGGAGGTTGATTGCAGTGGAAATGAGTCCCTTTACTGCAGTTTTACTAATAGTCTTTGCATACACACAATGTAGCCCATATTCAAAATTGCCAACTTCACCAGTGCTCAGGACAGTTCCCTCAAGGCCAATGAACACTGCCAGGAACTTCAACAACTTTTCCTTGATCCTCAGACATAAGATGGACAATTCCTTATGAGAACAGGGTTACTTTTGCATCATAATTTTAAGAGCTGAGAGGCCCTGCAGTAGAAAACCCCAAGAACAGCACACAACAGCAGCTCTGCATTGTTCCCCATTCCAGTAATTAAGCTTCATCCTTCCCCTTAATAAATAAATAATGAACTGCAGCAAACTTCAATATGAAATTAAAAGTAAAATGAACACAATCTTAAGGGATATTTCTTCCTATATATTTAATTTTACTGTGAGACCAAGCAGGGACAGCACAAGGAGGACATCCCAGTTTATTTGACTAACAAAGTATCCTTTTAACAGGGAGGCAGATTTGCTTCCAGCAGAGACACATTGAAGTCCTGATGTGACCAAGTTGTTGCCCTCAGGTGTCATTTCTTAACCTTTGTGAAGTGCAAGATTTGAACCTGGGATTGTTATTCTGCAATTAAAATAATTGTAAAATACCTATTGCACTGTGTGTGCACGAGGAAGCAGCTCAAGGTCACAAGGGCAAGCTGAGATTTTTCTAATTTTTAACATTTGAGACCCAACTTTTAAAAAAACCTGTAAGGCTGCAAAGCAGTTTTTTGGCCTTGATATTAGGAAGATAAAAGGCTATTCCTAATATGTATTTAGAGTTGGCAAAATACCTCTAGTCAAGCTTGTGTCCTACGACACTCATTAGAGACAGGGCACTCCATGTTGTTTGAACACCACCATGTTCTGCAGGTAAGTGCTGGCAGAAGGGAGCAGGTCACAGAGCTCCAAACACCAGGTTTAATTTGGGAGGAGTACTCTGGAGCAAAATGCCCACAGGGAGCTGGGACATACCGTGTTGACAAGTGGCAGACATAGATTCAGTCCACCAGCTCAGAGCTGGGCACTAAAAGGGCAGAGCCCCAGAGAGCTGCTGCTGTGCAGGGACAGGAACATCACAGAGTCACTGAGGCTGGACAAGACCTGCAAGGTCATCGAGCCCAACCTTTGTCCCATCCTCACTTTGTCACCCAGCTGAGAGCACTGAGTGCCATGTCTAGTCGTTCCTTGGGCACCTCCAGAAAACAGCTGTGAAAAAACAGAGCCTTGGATTTGGGGCACCAGCCATGCCAATATATTCCTACCTTCCCATAATGCTCAGGCAAATTAAAACACGGCATAAACCAGCAGATTTCAACCACTCTCACAAACAGAGAATATTAGAAGAGACATATCAATACATTTTCTCAAAAGCAGTTGAGTGTCTTGGTTTATGGAATAGAATCTCGTAATTAGTTAGAGAATCCTCTCGTCACTGAGCGCGGGACTTTATGGAAGTTGAGATGAAATCCAAGATATCTCCTTTGCAAACTTTGGTTTCCTGAACTTCTACTTCTTAGAAGCATTTGAAACCCCCTTAAAGGGCTGAAAAGAAGATGCTTAGAGATATGCAAGAAACAGCAACGAGGACAAACTGTGATTCCCACCTTGCAAGGACATGTGGAGACATAGAATTACACAGGCGGCTGCTTCCCTCCACTGAATTCCACCTCACTGAGACAGTGTGGGGATGGCAAAGGAGCTGCTCCTCATGCTCTTGCACAGGTGGGTGAGAGAGGGACACCATGGACATCCCATGCAGCAGCTGAATTAGGAGCTCAACAGAGCCAAGAAGAGGGGTTATGGTGTTTACTCCCTCCCAGCAAAGGAAAAGGCCTGAATTTTAATTTTCTGGCTGGGAATAGGTGAGTGACATTGAACTTCAGTTGCAGTTCCACAAGACACCTGCCAGGGCTCAGGCTGCCCTCCCCAGTTTGCCTCACTGCTGGGGGCTATGCTGGCACAAACAGCACAACCACAGAGATCCAGGGCAGGAAAACAACCCATAGCAAAGTATTCCAGACAGTCCTCTCCTGATCCAGCTTCATGCACACCAGCACCAGCTCCATCACCAATGGGAGTGGAAGGGAGGGCCAGTGTGAGAAAGGAGAGAAGAGGAGTGAGCTCTGAAGCCAGAACTTCCATGAGGAGTTATTTGTCCCAGTGGATTTTAAGCTGCACCCCTGCTTAGCCCTGCCTGATTCTGAGCCAGGGCAACAGAATGGCTCCTAACCAGTCACACCTGCCTGGCAGAGCACACCTGGATGTGACAGGGTGTGCCCCTTGGGAGAGGACAGAAGGCAGACGCTTCCTGGCAGGATGCTGCAGGAACCTGCACCAGGCAGATAGACAGGGCAGGAGACAACTCCTCTTGCAGCATCACTTCAAGGAACAGGGCAAGAGTCTGCAAAACTAAAATCCAAAGTCATAACTGCAGCCTTGAGGTTAAATGACATGCAAGCTGAGGAATGCTAAACAAACTCTAGCTGTGCTCTAATCATTTCCTGCCCCACAAGCTCATAAAGATCCAGTAATCCTGTCTCAAATTATTATATTTCAATAACATTCCTTGAAGAATGTAACTTTGATGGGGGTTTGTCATGATGACCCAGTTCCAAATGCCAGACTGAAACTTGGCTTTCACCTGTGCTTTTAGACCTCACACAATTATATTCAATCCTAGACATCCTCAACAGTCAGAAACAAAGAACTCCATCTTGAACAAAAGATGGTGAGATGACCTTTCCCACCTGCAGCTTAACATTACAATCTGGAAATTTTTTTGCAAAATTATTTGAGAATAAATATATATCTCACTCCATAACCCACAGAGGAATTTAAAGTTCTAAAAATTGGCATTTGACCATCCTATAGATGTGAAAGTTAAAGCAATTTCTTAATTCCCCTCTCAGACATAATTTTTGTAATTTTTGGAAGTCCCTTCTGTTTGGGCTGTTCTAATCTTGATTGGGGTGTCTGCTGGCAGCCCTTGAGCAGATCACTCCAGGATTACAGTACTGGGATTTACAGCAGTGCAAACAAACAGCAAAGCAGGAGCAGCAGCTGCTCTCCCCTCCCTCCCAATGCAAATGAGAGATAAGGGCTCAGCCTCACTGAGCTCTTTCTTCAATGCCACAACCCCAGTCAGTGTTTTCAAGGTAAAACTGCCTTCAGCTGGCACAAATCCCAGTGTCTTACTCTGCCTTTATGGGGCTTTTCACTGCTACAGCTGTCAAATTAGTGACAGTTCAGTGTGACTTGGTGCTGTGCACTCTTGAAAAAGTACCAACAAGGCTGAGACCATCTGAGCTTGGTTTTACTTCTCGTGCTGCTCTGAACTGTCAGACTGGATTTGTTTCCTTCTAAAACTTCAGGGCAGTGAGAACTCCACAGTGGGTCTGAGAGGTTCAAGATAAGTTCATTAAGCCAATTTGTTAATCATCTCCATGAATTGTGCTCTCATTTCTTATGAGGCTTTGTGTAATAGATTTTATAAAACCTTAATGAAAATCTAATTAGAGACAAAAGCCTTTGAAAGATTTCCTTTTTTTTTTCCTTTTCTTTTTTTCCCCTTTTAATTATGAATTGTAGGAAGGGACAAAAAGGGACAGGAACAAAGAACACCCCAGAAAAAACTTCAAATGTCAGCATTTTTCTTTCATATTCATGTGCATCCACAGCAGAGAAGTTGATAAAATTCTTGATGTTTCTCTGTCCTGACACTGCATGGCAGGAATGGCTGCAACAGGAGACACTGGGACAGTCACAGCACTAGACCCACCTACTCTTCTTCAAGCAGGTCAGTATTCCACTCAACGTATAAATAAAAATGTTATTTTTCAAAGATGCATGTCAAGGTTGTCACTACACAGCTCTCACTGACAGCACAGCTGAGATCAGTCCCATTTCAAAGTCATCTTAGTCATTCTCCCTTTTCTCCAGCCAGAAATTCTGCACCAAGTTTTAGGGTGGATACCTGAAGATGCAAACACAGACTGGGGCTCCCAAACTCACTGCTGTGGGACACACATGAGATCAGTAAGGAAACTGGTTTTAGGGAGGTAATAAAGCACTTTTAGGGGACTGCTCTGGGAGTATAAACAGCCCAACAAGGATTTCAACAGACATTTCATTGTGGAAGGTACAGTTACATGTTTCATTTCTCACACACACACAGTCATTCGTCCCACAGCCTATTGAGTGCCCAGGTAACGACAGAACAAGGAGCAAGGGTTTAAAGTGCCAGAGGGCAGGTTTAGGTGGGATGTGGGGAAGAAATTATTCCCTGTGAGGGTAGCATGCCCTGGCACAGGATGCCCAGAGAAGCTGTGGCTGCCCCATCCCTGGAAGTGTCCAAGGCCAGGTTGGATGGGGTTTGGACCAGCCTGGGACAGTGGAAGGTGTCCCTGCCCATGGCATAGGGTGGCACTGGATGGGCTTTAAGGTCCCCTCCAACCCAAACCGTTCTATTCAAACAGGTGATCCGCTGCGATGGAAAGACACAGAGCTGCTGATTCTACCAAAAAGCCCACTAAACAACAACAACAACAACAAAAACCAAAACAAAAGGAAAACCAACTTCCCCTGCCAAAAACACCACAAAAATTCAGTGTCTTTATGATACTGATTTTCCACTATTTTGCAACAGATTTAAATGCCATGAGTGCAACACGTGAGTCACCAACACACATACGTATGGCAGGAAATACCATTACCTCAAATATTTGTAGGTTTAATGTAAATATGGAGAGGAAATGGGTTTTATATAACACAATTCTAGATGTCATGTTAGTCAAAAATAGAAGCACAAAGGAATGCTATTTCAACTCTTACCTCTTTCACTTAATACCTTTGTTTCCAAACATGCAAACATAAAGAGTCTTTAAGAACACAAAGGGATGATTGGACTTAGTCTTTATTTGCCCCCCTAGAAGTAAATCTGTGTGATGCAGGGATTTTTTTGCTCATTTTGTTTTCTTTGGAATACTTTTTACCCACCTCCCAGGTGTTTCAGCAAGTTTTAATGACAAAGAAGATAAGCTTGACTACTAAGGAGACTTCAACATATCCAAATATGCATTGAGAATACAAATACAGCCACTTTATTATTGCTTATTATTAAGTGTGAGAAACTAGAGAGACAAGAGCACTGCAAGCCATTACACCTCACCTAAACATTATGCAAGATGTCAAAGACCTTGAGGGACCAACATAATTAAATCAATTTGTACTATGATTCAATAGAAACAAATGAGAAATAGTTTCAGCTGAAAGGAGCAAACAAATGCACCAACAGGGAGCCCCATCCTGAGGTCTTTGTTCAGCCTTAATCTGGCAACTCTCACTGAGATCGACTGACTGTGCTGGAAGATGAGACAAGTTGAAAAGGAAGGAGGCCTTGAGGATTTCCCAGTGAATAGATGCTGTGGAGGAGCATCACAGAGCCAGAGCTGAGTGTCAGCCTGGATAATACACCAACACAAGATAACAATACAACACTGTCACATAAAAAGTGACTGCTATTTAGGTCACAGCACAAAGTATGTAAAATAAGCATGATTATCCAAATCCCATTAGATGTCAGCTGGAGTGCCTGTGTTTGGGAGCAGGAAGCTTAGGAGATGGACAGATCAGAGGGACCTCAGAGAAAAGCATCTCAGATGATAAAAGGTTTGGAAAATAAAACCTGTACTCGGAGAAAACACCACATGTTAAGAAAACTTTGGAAAGGCTCTACATGGAAAAAGTAAGGAAGTCACTGC
Source organism: Myrmophylax atrothorax (assembly GCA_026770055.1). NCBI lineage: Eukaryota > Metazoa > Chordata > Aves > Passeriformes > Thamnophilidae > Myrmophylax > Myrmophylax atrothorax. Next base: position 20,264,434 of record JAOXXN010000162.1, on the reverse strand, counting down.
AATAAAGTTGTCAAGGTTCAACTAGAGAAAATTATTTTCTAAACTACTTCTAACACAAAAAGTCACTTGTGCCATGCAGGAAAACATGTAATACTAATAATATTCACCTGCTGCCCAAGCTTTTGAAGTTTGGTGGTAAACTTTTAAATTAAGACTATTTCTTTGTGTTAATCTACACTCTCCTACCCAAGACACAAATAATACAGACTGAGCAATACAACATTTTTGGGTAATAATGCTACAGAATATAAAGGGCTGTAGACTAGACCCTACTATCTTCACTCCACTTTAAAATCACAGAATCATTTAGGCTGGAAAAGACCTTTGAGGTACAATCATTAACCCAGCACTGCCAAGGTCACCACTAACCCACGTCCCCAAATGCCACATCTACATGTCTTAAAATGCCTTCAGGGATGAGGACTCCACTCCTGCCCTGGGCAGCTGTGCCAGGGCTGGACAAACCCTTCCATGAAGAAATTTTTCCCAATACCCAACTTAAACCTCCCCTGGCCCAGCCTGAGGTCATGCCCACTCCTCCTGTCCCTGTGCCCTGGAGCAGAGCCTGACTCCCCCCGGCTCCCCCCTCCTGGCAGGGATTGCAGAGCCAGAAGGTCCCCCCTGAGCCTCCTTTTTCTCCAGGCTGAGCCCCCCCAGCTCCCTCAGCCCCTCCTGCTGCTCCAGCCCCTTCCCAGCTCCCTTCCCTTCTTTCTGCCCTGCTTCCCAGGTTTTTAAGATTTGCAAAACCTCGTATGATTAAAACCTCCTTTGAGTCCATTTTTGAATGTCCAGAATGAAGAGAGCTGTTATAGTAGAGGATTGAGTGCTGGAAAAAAAGCTTTACATTGACCCTTAAAACTTTCAGTGGCTTTAACCCATCCAAAGGAGGGCCTTGGTGCACGTTGGGGTGGTCACCGTGCCATTAACCCCATCCCACTACAGCTCAGCAGCCCAAATGCAGCTCCCAGCCCTGCCAGCACTGAGGTGCAGCCCTGCTGACTGAGCACAGAAAAGCAGGAACAAGGGACCACAACCAGACTAAATAATCAGGAGCAGAATCCCACCGAGGTGCCAGGACTGCTCCCTGGACTTTCACACATGGCTCTGCAGAGCTGCACTGCCCAGTGGAACAGGGGAGGGGCTCCTTTTCAGTAACCAAATTATGTGGAGTAAGAAACCTTTTTAATGGGGTGAGAGGAGGCAAACAGGATGTGGAATCCAAAGAAAAAATCAAACTAGATTAAGGCACAGATTTTAAGAGTGAGGGCAAGCAACCAGTGGAGCAAACCACAAGAGAGATGATTAGAAAACTTCAAGACATGATTTCATTTTTTTTCCCCTCAGGTACAGTTCCAAGCTCATGTACAAATGTCCTGCCAAGCAACACAGCAATAACTTGCAGATAAATTCATAAAAGAAGTTAGAATAGATTTTCTGCATCCTTCTGGCCTTAATACTTACTAACCTAAATTAAAAGTGTATGTGATGCTGTACTGAAGGTCTGGAAAATAGTCTTTGTTACATTGACTCCAACCTCGGGGGAAGTGACATACTGCTTTTTAAGTGCCCTTTCAACTGACTACAGGAATACAACTTTGTGTGGGAGGAGAATTGAGAACACTGCAATGTGCATGATAGGAATAAACAGCAGCTGTCTGCACACACACAAAAGGGCAGCACCAAATTCCAGCCCGGGATGCCAGGCTGTCCCTTCCCACCCTGGGCATTCCTGTCTGCCCTGGCAGCATGGAATGAGGAGGGGCTGCAGGACACAGCCTTGGCACTGCACAAGCAAAACACTCATTTCCTCAGGTATAGATGAACAGTTGTATTATTTATACGGCAGGGATGGCAAAAAGGCATTGTGAGAATGCGGGACTATTTTAGGATACCTGCAACCCAATCAAAACTGTGCTGTGGCCATTCTTTGCTGCTTTAGTGGAACTTGTAGCTGAATTTTGCTCCACCTTTTCTCAGCATTTCGGGAGGTTCTCTGCTTTGTGTAGCCTCACATTGGCACCCCCAGGGGGACTGTGATTAGCTGTGCTGCATCAGTCTGCCTGTCAGGAGGATCCTCAGTCCCCAAGCCAAGCAAGCAAAAGGCTCCCTCAAACCAGGCTCCTGCTCCCCTCCCCAGTTAACCCAGGGCTGTCACAGGGAGGGCACTGGCAGCAGGGGCAGAGTGCCCAAGTCTGGCCCTGTCTGCACTGCATTAGGCAGAGGGTGCAGCTCTCCCAGCTCCTGCTCGAGGCAGATGGCTGCTCTATGAAAAGAGCAGAACAAACGGGTTGGTTTGCTCAGCAGCGTTTCTCTAACCCACGTTCACGAGCACAAAGTCAGGGAGGAACATTCAGCTCTCCCCAAGCTGGATCTCTGCTCCCACATCAATCATTCACATTAATCCTCATCTCTATTTGGAGGTTCAATATTCAGAAGCAAAGTAGTCTTATTCTGACTTATCTTCTGGAGTAGTTTTGGGAAAAGGTCCAAGCATTTTTCTGGCCATATTTTGTATGCACAAAGGTGCAATTCAGCCTATCTGCAGCTTGATTTATACCTGCAGTGATAGGCTCAAAAACCCACAGCTTATGTTCCCAACTGACTGAGTGACAGAATAAGCCCAAGTTTTAAACTTGAAAACTACACTCATAAAGGGAAATCTATGTTTAAAACTTTCCCACAATCCTGTTCATATGGTATTCAGGGTGGGTATTAACTCCAGTTTAAAATTAAAGCTGCCCTGGCCCTCCTTGCTGTGATCAGTCCTGCAGTACATGTCTTGGGAAAGCAGTTTCTCAATTTCAGTAAAGGTCTGCAGACCTTTTACCAATAACAGGTGTTCTGCATTTCCTGGGGATGCAAATTAGCAATTTCACAGTTCCTTTAACATTTCAAGTGCAAAACCAAAGGCTTGGATCCAAGGAAATGTGTATTTCATTATTTTATTTTTACCACCAAATTAAAACACTACAGATTACTATCCATAAACATCTTTCCTATAATAAGGAGAAGTATGGCTAAATAAAGTCTTCTAATAAATCTTGCAAGACCAAAAGAAAAATCTCAATTATTTCAGAAAACTCTACAGCACATACCAAGTCCGCTACATATATATTAAACAAACACATTTGATTTAGCAGAATATGGAATCAGACTTTTCAGTTCTCCCTAAACAAACAGACTCATGGTAAGAAATGCAAACTTTATAACACTATTAATTGTGAAAGTATAAAACCAAACCAACCAACCAACAAGCCCAATGCAAACAGGGCAGGGTCCCTTACAGGTGGTATTCCTGGGTTTGGTAAAGTCTGTAAAACAAAATGAAACAGAAATCAAGACTAAAATGCCATTTTAAAAGTGAAAGGACAGGAATTTGCCTTTAGATTTAAAATTATGTCTATTTGTTAATGAGGACAAAAAAGAAGTGAAAAAATTTCATTCCTTATATTTCTGATTTATTTATTGAGCAATGATCCAGAAAGCATATTCAGGGTTGTTTGGTTTTAGTTTGGTTTTTTGTTTATTTAAGATTCTGAGATGGATCTGTGCTGCCTTTTCTAGCAACATTTTCATTTTAAGAAACATCTTACCTGTGTGCATTCACACACATGTACCATGGGTAGCTCCCTGGTTTGATTAGCAATTCTCCAGTCTACTGCAAATTAGCAAAGTATCCCTATGCAGAGGAGCTATAGAGATCCAAACCAGACAGAAATCTCAGTGAAAACATGGAAAAGTTTAACTTGATTTTTCTCCAGTCAAAAAAATCAGTATCTAAGACTAAAACTGAGAATTAAGTGTAATTCTGCAGCAGTTTCACTGTGATATCAGTAATGCAGCTCCAGAAAGGCAAAGGGCCAGCTAATCAACATTTCTGTGGCTTGCAACTATTCCCAGAAGTAACATCACACAATGTTACCAGTTGCTACTTGATTAAGTCGTTTTAAAGAATACCTGCTGGGACAGTATTTGTCCATTATTCACAAGATATTTCAGGTGTTGATGATGAATATTTCAGTGGCACTTTTTTTGTATTTCAGAAGTTTCCTGGAAAGTTCTTTTGACAAATTTACAGGGTTTGTAGTATCCTGTGTATACTAAGTGTACCTTTAGAAAAAGCTTAGAATTACACATACTTTCAAAAAAAATTAAATTAATCACAAAATTAATGCCAAAAATTTTTTTCAAAATTGTTGTCAATAACAAGGGAACTGGTTTAACAGTTTGAAATGAGCATCTCAGACTTTGAGGAGATGGAATAGGGGAAGACACAAAAAGGAGCAATCCAGCAGAAGGAGGAATTCCCAAGCTAAAAACCCCCTTTGTACCATTGGTTTCTTTCTCTTATCAATACTGTATGAAATCAGTGAAGATGTGTTAAAACACTGCAGAGGGGGAACAACCGAAAACCAGATGGACCAAAATGGTAAAAGGCAGCTCCATTTGCACATAAAACTGATGCCAATTTTTCAAGCCTGATTTTCAGGTTGCAGGGAGTGACAGCCTTACAGATACAGGTCCTGCATGTGGGGGCTGCTCCTGTACCCTTCACAAGGTGAGTGAGCCCTGCCCAGGAACAATCTCCGAGCTCCAGAAGTTCACAGGATTGGTCCATTTTTGGGTTGTGTCCAAATGGAAGTATGTGCTCCCATACCCTCCAGATTGCAAAAGCCACTGTATTACATCAAACCCCACAAAGGCAGATTAAATATAAATAACAAAGTATTTTATCACAACTCTGAAGGAGGGCACAGCAGTCTTGAAATGCTTTGTTTTCAGTTATTCAACCTGTCACTCAAAACTGTGAGGGGAAACACAAATCTTGCATGAGGACAGTCCTGCACAGCCGCTACTCAGGTCTGCTAACAAAACCTGGCAGGAAGAAGGAAAGAGAACACCTTCTTACTATAAAATGCTATGGACAGATGTAAACCATGTCCCTGGTTAGCAGCTGCCTTGAGGACCACACATCAGAATTCTTAGTGGATTCCTCTGCTGCTTGAAGAATTTAGCAAATTTTGCAGCAGTAAGATGTTCTTATCCCCACAACAAAATAAGGCCTCATTTTATCTCATTTATCATTTATTTCTTGATTTCCAGGCCAGCTGTTGCAGTCTCACAGCAGATTCCTTGTTGTTCTCTCAGTGGTGTCTGACAGTGGCTTTGCTCTGGTTGGTTGGTACCATAACCCAGTGAGATTTGCTGCACTGAGAGGGACCAAGGGACACGCCTGCCAAAGGTCTCTGTGCCACCTGGATGCAGCTGCAGAACAGCCAACAGGCACCCCTACAGACTCCTCCATGGGACGCTCTGAAGTACATTTACTCTCTCAGACTATTCTCTTAATGAGGTGAACCCCCCTCACTCCCCGTGAGAAACCTCCTGTGGAGCCAGGAGGGACCTCCCCACACCCTCCCTGCATCCACTCCAGGTCTCCTGTAAGCTCTGCAGCACTGCTTTCAGTTCCTCATCAGAACTCTGGTAGATCTGCATCTGACATTGTAATCCATGGGGATCTAGAAAAGATACAATAACTGGGAAAAATAAAGAAAGAGAAAAATTTGACAGAGCAAAGACTGGAAAGCAGGAGGTGCTCAGCACCCCAGGCACAATCTAAGAGCTATGGAGCTCCAGATTATGTTCACTTGGGTTGATCCCTAAGCAATGCTGTGACTGAGCACATTTCAAACCAAGACACATAAATATAAAATAACTAGGGAAAGAATTTTTCTGAGAGAGATATTTCAGGAGATTGTGGGTGTGGTAGGTTGGAGGGTAAATTTTGGGGGGATTATTTTTTTCAGCAATCTCATTATCAGGAAATCTTACACAACAGAGTGTACAATGCATTATATCCTATAATAAGAATTGCAAAATCTTTTTATTTTTAGAGAAGACACTACCTGCTCTGCAAAGAAACCTGCAGGAATGACAGACTGTGGAAAACTAAATCTATCCAGGCAGAAGAGCTTTCAGGATCAGATTTGAAAGGAGCTTCAGAGAACTAATCAGTGGTATCAGCAGATGCTTAGGAAGGAGCACAGGAACAGGAATCCAATACACCCAAGTGCTAACATCTCTTTCCTGGGAGTTTTGGAAACCCACAGCAATGCAGCAGAGAAAAAGTCCAGTTTAAAATTGCATGAAGGACTTCTGGTAGATAGGAAGAGTCCACACACCTGACATCCTAATCAACCTGCCCAAGGTGTTTTCTGCAGTGACTGTTGCAAAGAGTAGAAGGAAAACATCCAAAGCAAGACAATGCTGAGCTAATTGCTCCTTTTGCCTTGCCTCTCCCAGCTGGGGAGCAGCCACACACAGAGCCACAGCCCCCAGACGCTGCACTCCATCCTCCCTCACTGCTGGCAGATCTCCTTGGGCCTTAACCCAGTTGCTGCCCTTTCCTTCCCCGCTCCCTTGACCCCCATGGCTCTCTCCCTGCTGCCCCAGGGCCCCTGACCTGCTGGCTTAGTCCTAAACTCAAGCCCTGCCTCTGCTGCAGCTTCTTCTTGGGTTGTGATTTCCCCCAGGGACAGCTGACCCACTTACAAACCGAGCTCTCAAAGGCAAAGAAACCTCCCTCCTTTACAGATCAGCTCTAGGGGGGCCGACAGGAGACCTGCTCTGTGCACAGCACCCTTTGGTCAGCAAATGCAGCACTAAAGGAATGCTCAGTGCCATGCCTGGGATGTTCCCCTGGTGGGCAGGAGAGATGCAGGCGGAGCAGTGCCACCTCACCCCACTGGCACCAGGGCACTGCCAACAGACTGCAGCATGTTAAACAGCAACAACTGAGAAATGTAGGAGATACAAACCCAAGGATTGAAATGCTCCTGGTTTATTCTGAGTGCTTGGTAGGCATGACAACTTCTTTTGTGATTAATTCTAACAATAACTTAGTTTTAGGATCCTCTGACATAAAAGTCTTGGCTGCTACAATATTAAATAGGAGATAAATCCAGGGAAATGTATCTGTTACTAAATCTTTTCTTTTTCTAAAGTCATCTTCATAATATTGCTGGATTAAGTTCTCAATTTAGAAAGCACTAAGCATTGGGAAATTTCATCATTTTTGTCAGGGTGGAGCAAAAGAAATGTATGATTCTTAGAACACTTTTTGATAACCATGTACTGTATTTTTGGATTGAAATTCTCCAGTTAACACATTAAGGACAAAATCTTACTGCTGCTTCACAATATGAGCAAAATTCCAAAAGGAAATTAGCTGCAGCCATCACAACAGGACCCTCTTCATCAAGGACAACTCTTGTGTGCTTGTGCCCACACTCTCAGATATCTTATCTGGAAAATTCAAAGCTGGACAAGCAGCTTTGTACCTTCCATAGAGACTTTGCCCAAACCACAGAGAAATTAGAGCTACAATGAATTCAAGGCAAATTGTATTACAGGCAGCAGTAAGGAGGGACATTCTGTCCCCAAACAGACCACAGAGATTGCTTACTTGTTTTCACCTTTCTACTGCAGATTTTCCCTGGATACATTTTCTTTAGAACCCCCAAGCACACCAAGCAATGCCTGTCCTCCCTCTGCATGCTGACACCTGGAATTCAATTTTCTAATTAAAGTGGGAGAAAACACCCCATATTGAAAACAGGAATAAAAGCCAAGATTACAGCCTTGAAACACCACACATGACCAGCAAACAAACACGAATCTGCATCACTGGAGCCAAAGTAACCACATGGTTGTTTCAGGCAGATCCTGGGCGGCACAGACTGGCAGAATTCAGGTTGGAGCAAAATGTGCAGCTTTGACAGGCATTGGCAAGCTGAGGAGACTGGACATTGCTAACTGTTCTCTACAGTTCCTCTGTTATCTACAACTTACTGAAATCCCACGGAAACTTGAGAAGCAAAGCACAAGGGATGGTCCTGAACTCCCAACTGCAAAGAGGCAGCAATAAGTAGTGAGTGGCAGAGCTGACAATTGGCTTTAGGTGTTTTAAAGCACATCGTGGGACTTCCCAGGGGATGCCCATTGCAAACCAAGGCAATGGGCCCCCCACAGGGCACAGGCAACAGGGAAGCACCTTGTCAGAGCAGTTGTTCAGGACTTTATGCACCAGCACTCTCCCTTCCCAGTGCCTTCCCAGTGCCTTCCCAGTGCCTTCCCAGTGCCTTCCCAGTCTGCTGGCCAACACTGAATAATCTGAAAACATTATACACCTTAACAAGAGAGATGGTTATGATAAACACTGACTCTTACAGCATTTGTAGATGGTAATGATGCACGTCTATCTGGGCTGCTATTTGCTGCTCTACAGAGATAATAGAGCAAAGAGAGAGAACTGGAGAAAAAAAGAAACAAATGTATAATTAATAGCTCAAAGCAATTTCTTGTTCAGAGATGGGAAGTGCAGGGGAAGGTTTATTAGGAGAAATTACTGAGGCAGAAACACTGTGATGATTGAGGAAACTTTTGGTTTACATCCCATACTAGAGATAACAAGAAATTAAATAAGAAATAGGTAAGGAATTGTTTCCTATATACATTTTCTTACATTCTTATCTGTATTTCTTATGTAGAAAGAATGCTGTTCAAATTTAACATTTGTGTTTCTTAATGCATGCAAAGATCAGTTGATTTACTATGACAAAATAGTTAACCATAGCTTAAGGAAAATGAAGTTTCTGCCTTTAGGCTGCAATCAGAGGTAACTGAAGTCTGAGCTACTGACCAAACACACTGACTAAACCATGTGGTCTTTAAATAGTTTTTGCTGCTAAATGCAGGCTTCAAAGGATCTGGAAAGTTCAAGAAAGCACAGACCACTCCAGTTTGCCATAAGGGCAGAGTGCAATTGAGCTGCTGTTACCTCAAGTTCTGAGCAGTCTTCCCCTTCTTCCCTATTTAAATTGGAAGTGCAATATAGATAAAAATAAATGAACATGTTAATTTGATTTCAGTGCAACTACTGAACTAGGATGGTTGTGTTCTATTCTGGGAAGAGATTTTAAAAAAGGCTTTATTTGAAAACAGCAGTTGCTAAGTGCTTCCTCCTGGCATCCCTGAGAGGCTCCAGTTGCCTGCAGTGCACATTTGTACCTGTATGTGCTGTGGCTCCTGCTGTGCCACCAGCTCTCAGGGCACAGTAAGAAATGGCCATGCCACCTGGAGAAAGGCTGTGCTCTGCCAGTGTTTAGGGAAGCACTGAAGCCTATGACCAAAATAAATGGCTGTGAATAATCCCTTGGAAAGACAGAACAATAATTATATGTGAGAACCTGTGCAAAAAACATGACCAGTACAGCAAGCCATTGCCTGGGCATTCAAACTTTCAGCTGCCCAAAGTGAGCATGAATGGAACAGATCATGCCACAACTTTCAGCAAAATCTGATACTTAAAATGAAATAAAATTTTCCTTTGTGTTGTATCCCAATGCCTTCACATCCAGAGCAAAGAAAAGCTACTTGGAGAAATTAATAAAGTTTCTGTGATAATGGAGGGGCAGCTCTGATTTCTCTTGCAGAGCCACACTATGAAGCCACCCACTAAAAGCCTTCAGTTTTGAAATCATCTTCACTTGGCATTTGGCTGCAAAATTCCACTGTGTGAACAGCAAAGCTCGAGAGACAAAGTTATCCTCCTCAGGGTTTTCCAAGGAATGTGGGTGGGATCAGCTGCCAGTGCACAAGAACACACAAGGATAATAAATTCCTCTTTTTTTTTCTTTCTAGTGCTCAAAGGAAGTCAACAAAGATGGTTGAGGGCCTGGAGGGGCAGAGTGTGAGGACACTGAGGGCACTTGGTGTGTTCAGCTGCACAAGAGGAGACTGAGGGGAGACCTCAGTGCAGGGACAA
>JAOXXN010000162.1:20239915-20254508 GCA_026770055.1 Myrmophylax atrothorax | reverse complement strand
AGCACAGGGGCCACCAAACCCCCCTGTGTTTGTGCCCCAGGGGGCTGGGTTACACTGCTGGGCTTGGGGGTTAAACCAAATTTCTCTTTGTGCCATTGCATTGATTGTGATATTGTTATTAAATTGTAACTCTGACTTACAATCTCTTTAGTGTTGCATTCGTTTCTCCTGCTGCTTTACCTTTCAACCAGCACATTATTAAATTACTGCTGCATTAACCATCGAACCCTGTGAGCTCACAGTTTTATTTCAATAAAGTGCATTGTCACTTCTTTCAGGGGGAGGGGCAGGACTCCCTCCACAACCATCACCCCATCCCAAAGCACATCAAGGCAGTTGCCCAGCCTGACCCAGACACTTCACCCACCTCAGCCTGGCCCAGCTGAAACCATTTGCTCCTCATGAGTCATCAGACTCTTTCTGTGTCTCCTTTTAATCATCATTCTCAGACCAACCCCATTTCTGCGACACAAATACCTCAGTGCAGTTGACTTTCTTAAGCACTGCTCAATATTTCATACAGACTTCTCAACATCATAGACTATTCCCAACTGATCCCTTTAATCACCAGCAATTCACTGAGAAAGCCTAAAATAGTGCTTTTTAGCTCCTTATTAGAAGGAGGGGACCAAAGTTTTGTGGGAGGGAAGGCTGGATAATGAGGCTGTGATGGGATGTTTGGACAGGCAGGAACAGAATGGCTGTGAAATGCTCGTGCTCTGGAAACCTTCCTGGGAGCATCAGCAGTTTTCTTCTTACCTGAGCAAAGCACATATTGCAAAGTGCAAGCAAAGACAGAATTCGGGTTTATTTGCAAATAGAAGCATGAATTACTTTTCCTAAAAGCTCAACTGGCTCAAGGATCCATCAGGTTCTTCTTCCTGAGTTTCCTTCTGGGGGGGGTGTTGTGAGCAGCTGCAGGGGTTTGGTCTGAGCAGTCTGTGAGAAATGGCCCTGCTGGTCTCTCTCCTGAGCTCATCCCCAGCCAGGTGTCAAACACAACCCACCAGCCCAGTTTGGGACAATCCAGGTGTCAAACACAACCCACCAGCCCAGTTTGGGACAATCCAGGTTCCAATCCTTTCTGTTCCCAACCACCTTCCACCCCATTCAACACCTGCCATGGTCTGTGGGTTCCAGAGCAGCCACTTTTTTTCAAACAACCACATGAATAAACTTCTATAACACAAAATGTTTGAGTCTTTTTGAGGTCCCAGCTCAGCAGGCATTGCCTCTGCCTGGCCTAAGAAGGCACCTCCCCAGGACAGGGTGAGAGGACAAGGGGCTGACTCCACTGGTCCTGGGTGTGTACCCAAGGTCAGGGATTTGGCTGGCACAAAGGAAAAGCCCCTGACATCGGGACAGGCTGTAATTCCCTTCAACTCTGCTCCTGTTCTCAGCTGCACAAAGAAGCTGCAGGAGGACACAGGAAGGTCACCAGCACAGGGCAGGGAGTCTGAGATAACTTCACAAGAAGAAGGAGAAAAAATACGTCGAGGGATTACAATGACTTGCCACCTTCTTTTCCCAAGGGCTCCCATGAAACACTTGAAAAAGTGACCTCATTAATTAATGAGATGGGTTAACGCTGTCTCCACATACTCTACTTAATTGCAGTTCTGTCATTCCCAGTGAATTCTTAAAGCCATATTGATTATTCAAAGCTCTGCCCAATCAATACTGCAATAAACCATGTATGCTTAAAAAAGCGATTAAAGAGAGAAATACAGAGCCACTTTGAAGCAGCCACGTCCTTCTGCAGCCCACTTATCCAGGGGCAAACAGTGGGGAAACGTGTCTCAGTGTCCTCATCTAATTGCAGTGGGTAATTGGCTCATAAATTCATTTTAATCCCTAATCCGTGTCCAAAGCATTTCCAAACAGAAATGATCCCAAACACTAATGCTCCCAATTTCCACTGGCTGCTTGTTCTGTGCCCTGCACAAATGATAGTCATGGAGGAGCAGGGGAGAGAGGCTGTGGCCAGCAAGGGGGACCATGTAACCCTTGGGTGATAGGATGGGAAGGAGAGCAAGGAATCCTGAAGGAGAAGTTTTATTGGGGAGCTGCAGAAACATCACAGCACCATGGCTGAAGTGTCCTTTGGCTGCTGTGCCCTGCCATGGGCATGGACTGCCTTAGGAGGGGCAGAGGAGGGGCAGGCACTGAGCTCTGCTCTGTGGGGACCAGGGACAGCACCCAGGGAATGGCTGGAGCTGTGCCAGGGCAGGGGCAGGTTGGATCTCAGCAAAAGGCTCTTCCCCCAGAGGGTGGTGGGCACTGCCCAGGCTCCCCAGGGCAGTGGGCACAGCCCCAAGGCTGCCAGAGCTCCAGGAGTGTTTGGATGATGCTCTGGGGCACAGGGTGACACTCTTCGGGATGGTCCTGGACAGGGCCAGGAGTTGGAGTTGCTGATCCTGGTAGGTCCCTTCCAGCCCTGCACATCCTGTGACACCAGTGCTGTCCAAGCCAGGGCTGCTTCCCCACCAAGAACAAACCCCAAGACCTGGGTCCAAACCTGGTAATTGCCTGTTGCTTGAGGCACAAACACATTTCAGTGAGCAGAAGCAAGATGACAGATACAAGCACATCCTTCTGGGGCCTCAGCAATGAACTGGCTTGTTGTGGTTTATTGCTGGGTATTCGGGGTGTTTGTAAGGACAAGTTTGTTAAAAGAACCTGTTTCACAAGAGGTCAGATTCACTGACAGCCTGCAGTGTCTGCAGCTGAGCTGCACTGTGTTTGCAGTCAGCAGACATGGGGATGTCAAATGGTCACAGAACGTGACACCAAGCCATGGTCCAAGGAGAAGATCAGGACTGGCAGTGCAGGGGCACCCACAGTCTGGGGGTCAGCAACACCCCAATTACACAGCAAAAACATGGGGATGATTCCTTGAGGACATCTACATTTCTATCACTAAATAAAAACACCCAGAAACCCATCTCTATGCATTAATTGTGTAAAATCCTCGTTATTCATTGAACAGTAATTATGACCTTATATGCAGGTTCAGTTGTGTTCATCCATTTTTAATATAGCACAGTTGCCTTTGCACTCTTTCTGTGTCCCACAGAGTGCTGGGGGGCACTTTGCTCTAGTCCTGGTAAAGGTCAATTAGTTAAAATTAGACTTTGTATGTTTTGGGGTTTTTTATGTCTGTCTCCATTTTGTTCTGGGTTTTGTCTGTGTTTTAGTAAGGTTTTTTGTTTTGTAAGGAATGGGTAAAATTTATTTTTGCTATGACTTCTCATGTAGATGAGGACAGATTAATTACATGGTCTAGACTTCACACTCAGATATCATAAGGGGAGAGTTAATCAGGAGAGTTCCTTTACCAGAAAGCAGAGATTTCACAGACCTATCAAAAACTTCTGTTGCCTTAATCATCAACTTCTGGCAGTTGCTCTTTCTCAGATATTGAACAACTGGAGATAAAGCACATAAATGAAGTAGAAGAAAACCCCAAAGACCAAGAACATTTGTACAGATTAGTTGAGAGACACCAATACTTTAGACTTTTCCATTCCTGACAGGATCCTTTTCTCAGAGTGCAAACACTTCCTTTTTCCCTTCCCAGTGTGGCCAGATCATCTTCCCCTGGCTCTCAGCTCCTCCACCTTCCTCACAACTGCAGCTTAACTACACCAGCAAATTAATGAGTCAACTGTGTTTCCACCTACTGCTCAAAGCACAACATGAGGAGGGATTTTTCAGTGCTATACAAGGCTCCCCTTACCAAAACCTTTAAACTGCACAACTTACTCCAAATGCAGTGAAAGTTCCTGAACAACATAGTTACCTCCCTCATTAACCACACATTTAACTAAGAATAACAGCACCTGTGCTGCTCACAGGATGCCTTTCAGGCTGTAAGGACAAAGCAGTGCATATGTAATGGATCTTAACTTTAGCCTGAGGATTTATCATGTGTGTTTGCACACCTACACCTTGCCCTTGAAGCCACTCTGAGCTACTGTTTGATCCCAAGTCTGCACAAATCACACATGGGGTCAGAAGACAACAAAAAGTACTACTTCCTTCTGTCCTGTGCCACTGTTTGCTGTAACATGCACTATGCCCCCTTTATTTCCCCTGCAGTACTTTCCCACCACCATAGCAGGCCAGGCTTTCCAAACCTAGCACAGAGCTTTTAATGAGGCCTCCTTGTGCTTACAGCCTGGTCTGTGTACCAACATCAGCCACAATTCTGCCTGTTCTCATAAAGAGTCAGTCTTTTGTTACACCTTGTATGTCTAAACATTTTCCAAATCCTGATGGGTACAAGCGTGTCTGAAAGTCCCTCAAGAAAATAAAGCCAACCATTCAAACACTTGAAAATATTTGGAATAATTTGGAAGCTGAACCCTCCTAAAAAGAAATCATTTGCATAGCTGAAAGTTGCTTCTGACATCATCTCACCCATCCCCTAGTCTCCCAAAGTTCTGGTATTAATAGCACAGCACTTTAATATGTTAATCAGGGCCATACATATGCATGGCTGCCTTAGTTCTGGAGCAGGAGGCAGGCAGCCCACCCTTCTCTGAGTGCATCAGCTGGGCAAGGAAATGCATCCAGACTACCTGATCACAGCCTGGCTGTGTGGGTGCATTTCCAAGCACAAGGTAGTTCTGAAGCAGCCAGTTCTGGATGCCTTAAACACAAACCAACACCATGCTTTTGAACTGTCAACTGATTCAAATGCAGCTGCTGAAAATTTCATATTGTAGGCAAGCTGGAGCACAAAGTGGCTTGAGACCACTGGTCCTGAATTATTTGAAGCAGACAGAGTGAATAATAGAAGAGTTCTCAGGTGGTTACACCAGTTCAGCAGAGATCAAATGCCTGTAAATGCACCTCAATTTGCTCCAAGGGTGTTTCCTACCTGCCTGCTGGTGGAGACTGACCAAGAAAGAGAACTCCCTCACTGCAGAAATCTCCTGCAGCTACTTGTTTTCATCTTTGCCCTATTAAAAACCCATCAGTTCTGACTGTGAAAAAAAAGAGAAAATCATCAACACTGCTCAGGACTTTCGATAGAGGAGTAGTTTAAAGAAAAAAACAAAACGAAACTCCCACAAACCTCAAATCTCCTGTTCCACCTCAGGGGCCTGAACTCACAACTGGCAGCAGTTTGTGTGTGTGTTTCACACCCCAGGAGCAGCTGAAAGTTCTAAAGCAGCCTCTTCTGCAGCACTTCACCAGAGCTGGCACCTGCTGGCACTTGGCAGGGCTCTGCTGGACAAATCTCAAGCCTCAACAGACTTCACAGCAAAGGTACAGAGATCTTTAGGGCCTGACAAATGTCTGTTGGAATCATGGCTATGGTCCCTCCTATCCATTGACATCACAGACATCTGCTTAGTTGGAGACTTGTGGCTTGATGAATCCGCTTATTATTTCAAATGCATTCAAAAATAGGATAATTGACATTTTACATTCTAACTATTCACCAGTTTGACATCACTATGCATTTTAATTAACATGAATACTCAAAGCTTGGGATTGAAAGGAGAGATAAGTCATATTAAAGTCAATAACTGTCATCTTTCAGTTCAAATTCAGAAACAGAACAAAACTAGACATGTCTATCAAAGCTGACATTTCAACAATATGAGTTAAAGAGGACAGTACCAATTCAGTATTTTCAAAGATGCTTTCACTAAATGAAGAAGCAGTGTTCAGTTAGGTCAAGCACAGTGCTGGTACACATCAACTAAGCATGTTAAACTTCACCTTACAAAATATAGTCAACAAACAAGCCCAAGTCCACCCAATTTCCAGTTACTCAGGTTGAAGTCACACTGGGGCTGTAGCTGGGCCAGACACAGCCCTTGTTGGCATATCTCCCACACCAGGGCAGGGGGGGGAGCTCTGAACTGCCAAGTTTAAATTAAAAATAACACAAAACCAGACCCCAGCACACCCACCAACACCCCACTCTACATCTCTCAAGGCAGTGCAGGAGCCAACACTGACTATGCTGTATGCACAGGATGTTTGCATCTCATCCTGGAGATGCCCTGAGTCAGTTTTCCTTGGGTTAACTCCAAGTATATCCTTTAGGAAACCCTTCAGCTTTTACTCATTGACAGTGCAACTCCACTCTGGTTAGGTTTTTTTCCCCTCAATAATGGTTGACAAGCACAAATCCACCTCCTACTTACTAAGTTTGGCTCCACTTCATGCTCTGCAACAAAGAATATCTAAAGATAACTTGATAACCATGCCAATTAAATATCACAGAAGAAAGATGCATATACCCTCATTTACAGTTTGTTATTCAAAATGTGAAAATATAATTCTTAAAACACACATTTTAAATAGAAAAAAATCAAGAAATTTTATTTTGTTAAGAGTATGTTGTGCTGTCATTGAGTTTCTCCTGGAAATGTAATATACTGGAGGTAAATTATAAAGCCAAAGAAAGAGAAACATCCAGTCGCGGCTGCGGAAACTTTTCCATGTAAACTCTGCTGTATCTGATAAATTCAGATATAAATTAGATGTTATTAAAACATGTCAATGAATAAATAGAATTAAACACCAAATGTGCACTGAACACAACAGGGAGAAAAGGAGATCGAGGTGGTTCCTTTTAGATTAGATCTGCAACTTTGGAATGACACTGAAGAACAATTCTGGCCAATTCACACTGTAACAAGTGGGCACCTACCATGCACAGAGTGCCAGCTTTGCCTTGCCCTAGCAAGCTGCAAAGACAGAGCTCCAGCATCCACCCCATTAGCTGCACATCCACCCAGGATTCCCTGTGTCACTGCACTCTCACATCACAACACTGAGAGAACTCACCACTTTAATAAGCCATTTTGTTGCTGGACCTATTTAAAGTTATTTTAAAAGTTTAAAGTTATTTTAAAAATTTAAAGTTATTTTAAAAATTTAAAGTTATTTTTAAAGTTGAAGTTATTATAAAATTGTTATTTATAAAAATGAAGTTATTATATTAAAGTTATTTATAAAAATAACTACTGCTAAAATTATTCTAAAATAAATAGCCCTCAGACATACCAAAATTGAACTGTCTGGTGAGAAGCACAGGAGTGCAGGGTGCAGGCCAGGAGGGGTTTATGAAGCAGGAGCAGAGTCCCAGCCCATGGACAGCCACTCCATGTGCCTGTTCCCCAGGTCAGTGACTGCTCCTGCTGTGGGTCACCCCTTCCCCCTGCAGCTTCTCTCTGCCAATGCTGCCCCACTGCCCAAGCCCAGCCCAGCCTGGTGGTGCTCTGGCTGAGACAGCAGCTCACACTCTGCATTGTATTCTCCTCTAATCACTGTTTCCCCACGGTAATAAATGAGGTGCGTTTTACCATTAAGAAATGCTAATCAGGGTAAACAGATCCCTGCCTTAGAGAAAGCACGTGGAAGGGCCCCAGGAATATCTTCCCACGTTTTCTCTTGCAATAAAGATTTATTATCTAGTGACATAATCGTAATGCTGTAACTTTCAATAGCTCTGACCTTTTAATGTTCTTTACTTTCTGCTCTAAACTGCAGGCTTGCTGTCCCTGAGCTCAGGGACTTTCAGAGCATTTTCAGACTTGTTATTATCCATTCTGCTCCCAACTTTTCTCAATAAGAGTGCAAATCACTTGTGGGCAGAAAGGTTGGCTGAGAGCAAGATAAAACATGCTCTCCAAGGCTAACTGAGTATGGGTGGAAGATACTGTTAATGAGTCTCTGACTCTCTGGGCATGGGGTGTGCTTTAAACATGTTTGCTTCCACCTCTTCCTTCAAATGCCTAAATCATCACAGCACCAGCTGAACACAAACTGCAGTGGTGGGTGCTACAGAACACCCTTGGCAGGGAGATCTGGGAGTAAAGACATGAGGGTTTGGATGGCAGCTATAAACCCCCTTGGATTTGTATTTCCCAGCTGAAGGGAAGTTTGATAACAGCTCCATCCCGTCCTAACACAAATATCATGCAACCTTAGCATGGAAATAACTTAAAGAACAACACGGAAAGTACATCCTAGGGGTGGAAAACAGGTGAGGTTTTTCCTTCTAGTCAAACAAACAATGACAAATCACCCCCATTTATAAGCATTTCTTAAGTGGTTTGTCAGGTAGCAGTCCTGTGCATTTTGGAGTACTGCAAATGGAGTTGTTCCACCACATTCTTCCAGTCAGTCGATTCAAATCTGAAATGTCTCACGCAGTCCAGATGGAAACCTCACCACCCAGTGACAGCAAAATCTGGGAGGAAAGAGGTTGTCATTGCTGCTTACATCAAGGCCAGGCATAAGGTTAGCAGTTTGCTCACTTCCCAGCTAATTTCTTCATAGCCACAGGCTGTCAGGTGCTCTCTGCTTCTTCCTCAGGGCACACACTCGCTCTCATGGCCGTAACTCTGAGTTCACCCCAAAGCATCATGTCTGGCACAGCTACAGCAGAGCTGCCAGGGCTGCAAATCCTCTGCTTTCACCAAAGGCTGAAGGAACAGCTTTCCTCCCAAAAAGCCAAGATACAATTCCCTTTTTCTCCAGCTGTTACACACACAGTCATTGGGATATCTGAGTTTACCAAGTGTGCACATCACCAGCTGGAGCCTGCTCAGCCACTGCTGCTTTAGCAAATGCCTCACTCTCCGGCCAAAATCAAAATTTTTGTCATCTAGCAGAATCTGGTCACCTTTTTTGATCTAGATACATTTTGTTTGCTTAAGTGCTACACCAGAAACATACAATTTCCATAGACCAAATGAAGCTGAAAATTAGCAACCTATTGTTAATACTCAACGTGGCTGTGGTGTTCTCTCCTCAGGAAAGACATTTAGCTAAAACCCTGTTTGTTATAAGTGAAGAAAGTTTGGAAGAAATGCTTCCCTGTGAGGGTGGGCAGGCCCTGGCACAGGGTGCCCAGAGAAACTGTGGCTGCTCCATCCCTGGGAGTGTCCAAGGCCAGGTGGGACAGGGCTTGGAGCAACCTGGGCTGGTGGGAGGTGTCCCTGCCCATGGCAGGGGGTGGGACAAGATGGTCTTGGTGGTCCCTTCTAACCCAAACCATTCCATGATTCTATCCATCTTTTCAGCTGGCACCACTCCATCCTGTAAGAGACCTGGCAGTGAGTTTGTGATGGAATTTGTGGTTCATGTTCAGTTTAGTGCTCCACACTCTCCATCAGAGGAGCAATTCTTAAAAAACCCCAAACTGAACCAACTCTACCCAATACCAGCAACTCCAAAGCTTTTCCTAACCCCTGGTGGGACTCCCTGACCTTGGCCAGTACTTCTGTGGTTCAGATTTCACATTAATTGATCCTGACTCAGAGGAGAACATCAAATGCTGGAAAGGCAGATTAAATCTTTTAATTTCCATGGCAATTATTAAGATGAATCATTAAGCCCGAGCTGCAGGCTGAGCTCTGTTAGACTGAGCCTCCCATACTCACCATTTCCTGGCTGCTTTTAGCTCACTCTATTCATCATTGGATTTCCATGGATTTGCTGAGTGTTGAAGTTTGCTTTTAAATTGTCTTCCCAATCACTGAAACCACACAATAAGAGGGCCCATTGTAATTTGATTTGCAGAAAATGAGCTATCTGGAAACCAGTTCTAGTGGTGCTCTCTTGGCTGAGTTCATGGGGTATGGCTTTGATCAGAAACAACATAATATCTTGGGAAATTAAAGTCAGGAAAAGTTTGCCCCAAACCAAGCCTCTGAAATGGAAAAGCCTTGATTCAAGCTGAGTGATAAATAGCAGGAGTCCTTCATTTTTCCACAGTGGTGTAAACAGTTAGTTCAAGAGGGTGGTTGTGATTGTTACTCACTTACTGTCAAAATTACAAATACATATATATTTATGTCTCTCTCTATGTTTATATTTATAAAACATTTAAAGAGAAGAAAGCTCTGCATGCCAGACAACAACATTTCAGCTCTTCTATAATTTAGACAGGGATTTCAGCTCCCAAAAATGTAGTTAAATACTTTCCTTATTAAGTGTATGCCATAACCTTGCTGAGGGAACTGCACAGCCACTTTCCCCTTACTCTCCCCAACGTGGAATAATGGATTTACAGCCTGAACTTCCCCACATCAGGGGAGTTTCATTGCACCCCTCAAAGCTGATAAGTGATGTGAAGATGCCACACCACGTTCTGTTTGAACTCAGGTTCACCCCAAACCTTCTCCTAAACCCACCAGCACCTGAAAAACGTCACAGCTTGGAAAAGCTGCAGGTTTTATCTTTAATATGTTATATGGGGGGTCATCAGTCTGAGTGGGAGCAGCACAAACCCTGCTAAGGGCTTTAAAGAGCAGCCCTGGGAGAAGGACCTGGGGGGCTGCTGGGGCAGAGGCTGGACCTGCCCCAGCCCAGAGACCCCCCGTGCCCTGGGCTGGTCCCACAGCGTGGGCAGCAGGGCAGGACAGGGGGATTCTGCCCCTCTGCCCCCCCAGGTGAGACCCCACCTGCAGAGCTGCCTCCAGGCCTGGGGCCAGCACAGCAAGGACATGGAGCTGCTGGAGAGCCCAGAGGAGGCCCCAGGATGGGCAGAGGCTGGAGCAGCTCTGCTGGGAGGAAAGGCTGGGACAGCTGGGATTGTTCAGCCTGGAGAGGAGAAGCTTTGGGGGGACCCAAGTGTGGCCTTGCAGTGCCTGGAGGGGCCAACAGGAAAGATGGAGAGAGACAATTTCCAAGGGCCTGGAAGGACAGGACAAGGGGAATGGCTTCCCACTGCCAGAGGGCAGGATCAGATGGGATATTGGGAAGGAATCCTTCCCTGTGAGGGTTTTGAGGCCCTGGCCCAGGTTGGGCAGAGAAGCTGTGTCTGCCCCATCCCTGGAAGTGTCCAAGGCCAGGCTGGACAGAGCTTGGAGCCACCTGGGCTGGTGGGAGGTGTCCCTGCCATGGCAGGGGATGTGATAGATGAGATTTAAGGTCTCTTCCAACCCAAACCATTCTGTGATTCCATGATACTGTGATTCCTTGCCTGTTCCCATCCCATTTCTCCCACACTTCCACCAGGCAGTAAGTCCCTGCTCCCCAGGAACCTCAGCAGCCAGCAGGGCCTTTATTCCTTCTCTCTGTCTCCAGCTGTGTGTTCACTGGGGACAACAGCTGGAAGACAAAATACCATCTCTTACAAAGATTTCTCCTGGGCTCAGGTTTTTCCTCTCTGGCCTCTCCAGTGCAACAGACCCTTCAGCCTCTGGAGCTTTTGCTCATTTTCCCTCCACTTTCTTGTCTCTCACACCTTTTTCCCTTTGATTTCTCTTCTCACTCCCATCTTTCCCTCCTGCTTGTTGTCCATCTCTCCACAGCCAGGCTTTTCATCCCCACCTGATGAGCTCCTTTACACTCCCCAACCAGCCTTGGTGGCTGAGATTGGAAGCAGCACAGGAAAAAGTGGGGAGTGATCAAAATATACAACTCCATCCTCCTAAATCTTTTATTTCAGGAGTTTTAGAGGATTAAACGGTACTTCATGTTTTGTTTTGGTTTGGTTTTTTGAGGAGGGAAGCTGTGTTGTTGTGTCATGTCCTGTCCATTCACTCCTCAACTGCCAAAAGCTACAAATAAGAAAGAAGGCACAATTCTTCCAGAAGTTTTCTCATTCCCTGATTCCACATCTCAAAACTCTGTCAGGTGCTAATTTTGGAGTATTAGCTCCGTATCCAGGAATTATCAAACACCAGCTTGCCCAGTTGCATCCCAGAGTTTTTATTTTGTGGGGCACTACTGGGCTAAAACTACTCACTCCTTAAGCTGGGCTTTAAATGAACAGCTACACTTGCCCCAGTGTGAGCTGTGCCTTTCACCTACAGCTGGAAAACACCAAAACCCCCTCAGCACCTGCACTTTTGTACTTTTTCACAACATTTCTGCATGTGGAGCAAAATTCAGGTGGTTCTGACCACTCCCTCCAGTGAACCAAGAGGGGGAGTTTCCACTCAGGTGAATATTTTTAGGGGCACTTTTCTTTCTCCTCACCTGTCCCCTGGATGAAACACTGGATTTTTTGCCCCCATTTTCTCCCCCTTTCTTGACATAAGATGTGGAAACAACCAGCATATGAGCTCATGTTCTGTCCAATGACCTGAGAGCAGCAGAGTGGCCCCAGGTGAGGGGAAGTTCCTGCCTGCAAGTGGCAAGAAGGTAAAACTAGGAAGTTAAAATTCTTAGAGCCAGAGAATTAACACTGCAATGAACTCAGAATTGTGTCCCATCATGGGCAGAAGCCACCACAGGTGCCACAAAGAACACTCATGGGCTCCCTGATGACAACAGGCAGTGAAGATTCAAGCCCACAAATGAATTGAACCTTCACATCTTAACCCTGAGCCCACATACCACCCTGTGGTTGGCACCCCCCTCTCTCCATTGGCTGCACTGGGTGCCAAGACCTCACACAGTAGTCGGATTAGAGATCCAAAAGGCTGGACATCATGAAAAGGCTCTTCCCCCTGAGAGTGATGGCACTGGAGTGTTTGGATGGTCCTTTAAGGGACAAGGTGGAATTGTTGGGGTGTCTGTGCAGGGCCAGGGGTTGGACTGGATGGTCCTGCTGGGTCCCTTCCAGCTCAGGAGACTCTGTGATTGCCACCTAAACCCACCATGCTGAGGTTGGCAGCTTAGTTGGGAACATTCTCAGCTTTGACATGGCTCTTTTATCCCTGAGTTTGGGCTTCTGCAAAGTCCAGTTCGGACCTGTTTAGAAGGAATTGCCTGCCCACCTCCTCCAGCTGAAGTTTAGCTGTCTCATCATGCTGGAAACAAGTTCTGCAAGCTGGGAAGCAGTTCCAGGAAAGCTTTACTGATCAAGCTGACTTTATCAATAATGCAAGTTGAATGATTTGGCAAGGTTTCAGAGATCTGACTGAAATGTTCTGGCACTGTGTCCCTCCCCAGTGCCAGCCCCTCCCTCTCCTCTTGGCTGAGGCTGAGCAGGTGGGTGCTGTCCCTCCCCCAGCCTTTCCCACACCAACAGCCCTCGAGGCCACAGCATTTCTGCCCAAAGCCACACCACACCCACCCACCAATTTGCCCTTTTGCCTCTTGTAGGAGGCACCTCCTTCCTTCTCTGCCTCTCACCAAGACACTGGATACTGGGTTTTGACAGTGTAAAGATGTAAAGACATTAAAAAGTGCACTTGACAGGCACCAGTGGGTTTGAGGACAAAGCTCTGCAGAACTAATGTGCCCCACAGAGCATGATATTGGATGTTCAGGGCCCTTTCCCTGTCACTGGGCACGATGGAGCACCTTAGACTTCACCTTTATCTGTTAGCATTTACCTTTTGCCAATAAAAGCAGCAGTTCTGGGGTGATTCAAGTATTTCACTGAGATCAATAGGACTGTCTCGTGGTCCTTTGCACTGCTCCTTTTTAGGGCAGTGTGAGAAAAAGAGTGAAAGAAAGAGAGGGGAAGGAAAGCAGAAATTCAACAGACTTCAAGCAACTTTTGAACTGGGTAAGTGCCAGAGGGACACTAATAGCAGAGGGACACTCATAGCAAGCAGAGGGCAGCTGAAATTGGAGTTAAATCAGATGCCTTGCACCTTGCAATAACAGCTAGAAATGATTCTTTTAATTATTTAATATGAAGTGCTGCTGAAGTTTTGGGTTTCAGATACAATTCCAATGGAGAGAGGGCACGGGCACATCTCTGCTGCTACAAATGTGTGTTCACTGAGGAGCAGTTGGCTTGAAAAAGGAGGTCAGAGGTTGAAGAGGTCTATCCCTTTTCCCCCAGAGTCACTGGGACAGCAATAGAAACACATCTTCTTGCACCTTAATCCAGAGTTGCAACATGTTAGAGAGCAAGAAAAATTCAGAGAGTGCAACAAAGAATATTTTTGATAACTGGAGCTTTTTTAGTGTTCCTCGCTGGTGGCAAAACCTGGATGTCACCAACTCACTGTCTTTCCAGTGGCATCAAGCCATGGACTGACTGATAATTAACTTCATTTACTGTCACACTCACAAAGAATTACAAATCAGCTGCCTCACTACACCATAATTTTGTGTAAAACCAGAGTGTAACATCAATGGCAGCACATCAGAAATCTGCAGTGACAGGAGTCACACCTGCACGAATCAGAAAACCTCCTTCAAATCCATTCACAATCCTCTCTCCAATCTGAGGGGAAAACTACAGAAACATTTCAGGTGTTTTTTCTCTTCAGGCTGATGTTATGCCAAAGAATTCCCATCTTATTTCATGGAATCCCAGAATGGTTTGGGGTGGAAGGGACCTTAAAGTCCACCCAGTTCCAGCTCCTGCCATGGGCAGGGACACCTCCCACCAGCCCAGGGTGCTCCAAGCCCTGCCCAACCTGGCCTTGGACACTTCCAGGGATGGCCCAGCTTCTCTGGGCAACCTGTGCCAGCACAGAGAGGTACAAACACCCCCCAGGTCTCACCCCAGCCAGGTGGTGCCAGTGTAGGTGTGGGGAGAGCTCTGTGTGCCAGGCTGGGGCAATGCTGAGGAGCTGCTCACCTCATATTGATATTGAGGGGCTGGAGCGGGG
The DNA here is from genome assembly GCA_026770055.1 of Myrmophylax atrothorax. Classification (NCBI taxonomy): domain Eukaryota; kingdom Metazoa; phylum Chordata; class Aves; order Passeriformes; family Thamnophilidae; genus Myrmophylax; species Myrmophylax atrothorax. Next base: position 20,240,007 of record JAOXXN010000162.1, on the reverse strand, counting down.
CCAGAGAAGAGCAATGAGGCTGGAGAAGGGACTGGAGGTGGCACTGAGTGTCCTCTTAAACACCTCCAGGGACAGAGAATCCACCAGGTCTT
>JAOXXN010000162.1:20221403-20239815 GCA_026770055.1 Myrmophylax atrothorax | reverse complement strand
GGCTTGGAGCAACCTGGGCTGGTGGGAGGTGTCCCTGCCCATGGCAGGGGTGGCACTGGATGGGCTTTGAGGTCCCTTCCCACCCAAACCAATCTGTGATTCTTTGATTCTGTGAAATTTAATCCTAAATCACCAGTGGAAACTGAACACTGAATTTTCATTTAAGGGTCTACTAACGTCAGTTGGCAGTTTTCTGCATGCCTTAAATAATAAGTCTAACAGACCACTACCCTCCAATTAAATATTGCCTTAAAATACCCTCTCCTGTCCTGGATGTTCCCAAGGCAGCCCCTGGCAGAGCCCTGCAGTGCCCACCCTCAGCACTACAAGGGCACAGCCACTTCTGTCCCCTTGGTTGGTGCTGCTTTATTGGCATCCCTGTCTAATGCACCTCTGAAGACAGTCAGCTAAAATGATCCTCCTAACACTACAGATAACGTGTGGCAATGCAACATATTGCCTCCTTTAAATTAGAATGTTTTTTTTAAAATTAATTGGGTTCTAATAGTGACACTGTGCCCTGAGTAATTGAGTGAAAATTGCTGTTGCACAGAGACTGCCATCACTCCATAATTAGTGCCCTCCCAGCTCCTACCTGAGGCATGAACACCCAGAGCTGCCAACACAGGGGTCATGTAGCTGAGGTGGCCTCAGAAACCACAGCAGCTCTTCCCTGCCAGCTCAGTTATGGGACAAAAAGGCACTTTCCTGAGGAAACACGGAGAAAAGATGGGCTGGAGGGCAACCAAGAAGGAGCTTGCCACCCTGCCTGGCATTGCTGCCTGTCCTTGCCCCCTCCCAGCTGTCCAGGTAACTGCTCTGCCCAAACAGCACCAGGCTCAGCACTGAGCTTATTTCCTTCAGCTTTGGCTCTTCAAGCCTGCCCTGTGCCATTCTAAATGTTACTTCTTATTTTGAAATATATTTTATCCTCAAAAAGTTTAAAGTCCTGAATGAGAGTGAAACCACATCATTTAATCTCAGTGTTTTTCTTAGGAGAAAACATGTTAACTCCAACAGCCTGTGAGCAATTTCCATTGCATCATCAAAATGACCCAGTTCTGTTCCAGTTCTGGTGGCATGTGGAGGTTTTAGCAAAGCTGCTATTTGTTGGTGCTGATCTGGAAGTTATTTTTGAGATGTCAGAACTCCTTGATCTACATAATTGCACATAAAGCTTTAAAGGAACTTTCTCTCATCACACCAAAATCTATCAGCATTCTTCAATTCACCTCCCACAGAACTCACTTGCAAAGGATCAATGTTTTCCACAGAAGCAGAACATGGTGCTGCAAAGCTTATGTCAGCACAACTCATATCAGAGACGTATCAGAGCCCCACCAAGATAAATCATTTGATTAACTTATTATTATTATTTGATTTATTTCTGTATTTTCAAAGAGCAGTTTGGTTACTCCACTTTCTTTCCTGCCTGTGCCAGACCAAAACTTTGCCCATTTCTGAAATAAAATAATAAAGAAAAGAAAAGAAAAAAAAAACCAACCCCAGTTTTCATCATCTTCAAGCCAGGGAAAGCAAAGTGGAGTGATTTTCACGGGAAGAAAAGCTAATGCATTTTAGAGCATATACAGCACTTCTCTAATGCCAAAAATACAATACCTCAGATCACTGACCCATTTACTAAGAGCGGTATCAAATTAAATATAAGTACAAAAAATACTCTCATTCCCAAAGCACATTTTTTCTCAGGTTGACACAGCAGATTAAGCACAAATTCACTTACTCCATTATTCTATCAATATAGCAATTATTACACACAGCAGGAATTTAATCACTCTCCTGATACACTCGGGCTTGTTGGGTTGACTTCCATGGCAGCCACAACCCAACGAGGTGCTGCCACCTCCTCCCACAGCCTGGGCAGCCAAGGGGCAGCCAAGGGGCACAGCAGAGTCTGGGTCATGTTCTAAAGCCCAGGAAAAGGGAATTTCAGTGTGGCCAAATGCACCCCTGCAGTTAGTTAGTGTGGCAAACTGTGCTCTGCTAGCACAGAAAGAAAATCTAGAAATGAACTCTTGGCCTAAGAATAAGAGTGTTATTCACTTCTTTCATTTATCCAAAGGAATCTGTTCAGTAAACTGTAAGAGTAATTAAAATGCCAGATTACTAATGAAAATATGCATCTTAAATAGCTAAATAATTAGTGTTCTGATCTCATTTTCAGAGCAGATTTGTTTCCAGCGTTTGCTACTGAAGTTGCTGGATATGACTCTTCAGCATCAGAGGAGATTTAGGAAATTCTTATCTGTTTTTATGGAGAAAAAGTCACTGCCCTTTAAAACCATGGGATGTCTCATGTGTTGAACCATATGTAGGTGTGTTTCCTTTCCATCTCCAACACTCTGAGCAACCCAAACAAACAGAAAAGTTTCAATGTTTCTAAATGAGGCATTTCCCATGTAGTCAAAAATAGTAATAAAAAATTAACTCCGAAAAATGGATTAGCAACTTCTAATAGCATAAAATCTTTCATTAAATGAAAATAAATTATATCATGAGAGTGACAAACAGGATGATTTGTACCTAAAGTATTTATCTACACTAAATCATTTCTGTTTATCATCACAAAGAAAAGAAAAATTCTATAGCTAATGACTCCACAAACTCAGCTCAGGACTGGGGGTATGGCACAAAGCTTTCTCACAGGGAAAACACCAGAAGCACAAAAAACCCATCATAAGGTTTTAAATAGAAAAACTCGATCTTTTGCTGCTGTAAATTATTGACTCTAGTGATGAGCTTCAACAGCTGCACAGCGGATTCAGGGTAATGCAATTCTGCCAAGTGAGCCCCACTGAAATGCTCACCAATAAATGTAGATTTATCAAATCACAGCTGAAGAATTGCTGGTTTTGACAAAGGGATGTTATCAACAGCGATTCCACTGATGCCTGATCTTGAACAGACACTGCAGAAATAAGTGCATGTCAATACTGCTTATATTTGCTACTCTTGCTGAATATTATTTTCCCCATGTGCATGTCTTGGTTTTGGTTTTGCTCCAGCACAGACCTTGGAAGTCTCTGGTAGCCCCAAAACACTGCTCTGCTTGGCTTTGCTCTAACAACATCAGCACCTCTCGTCTTATTTACTTGGAATCTTAGTGCAGTCTTCTCTGTTTCCTGTGGAAACAGCATTCTCATGTCTCTTTTGATTCTACAGGTGCAATTGGAATGGTGAAACAGTAGTACACTGAGAACATCCACACACCTAGAGAGAGTCTGTGCCTGCAAACAGCAGCCACTCTGCAAGAGCTGAGCAGTGCCTCGCTCTGCTTCCCAACGGGGCCTTAATTAAAACACCATATTAAGGCTGCTCTGAAGAGTCACTTAATTGATGATAGAGATCCTTTCAGAAGGAGCTTTAGAGGCTATGTTGCATTTCATAGCAATGACTGGAAAATTTTAAGGTGCCTGTCTAGTAAAAATATGCATATATATATATATGTGTATATGAATATGAACATCATACTAAATGCATTACCATAGCTCCTGTTTATAGAATGGGAGCCATGTGCACTTTAAAAGGTAAAATAATGAAAATCCATGTGCAAATCGAGTCTGGTTCCTCTTTACACAACTCTGAAAGGTCCATCATTAGTGTATCAATCATCCACCTATAAACACTTAAAAACACAGAGACATAATCAGTAATGACTTGTGGGAATGCTGAAGTAACCCCCCTGAGTGCATCCCTCTGTAACTGTGCCTTGGGGCCGTGATGATCAGCAGGAGAAACAGAACACAGTTAGGAGCTTTCATCTTGGAGCTGATTTATATTCTTCCACTTACCTACAGTTCCTGCAGAGGTCTCAGCACCCTATGCCAGAGTGCTGCTGGAATGCATTTCTCCAGGATTCAAAGCAGGTGATCCCACCAGCTCCAAGAAGCCTTCCAAAAAATGTATCAAAAAGCAGAGGACACTTGACTTATTTTATCCTCCTTGTTTCCCTGAAAGGTTCCCCTGAGACCATACTCACATATTTCTTCCACTACCCAGGGAGTATTATGAGGGGGAGGAAAAAATCCTACTGCACAGTAATTTATAATAAATCACTCATGAACCCATCATCTTAATCTTCATTACAATCTATTGCTGCAGAGATTTCTATAGTGTGACAGAAGACTTACTGCACATAAAGATTTGCCCGAGGGCTGAATGTAATCAGAGGGGGACAGAATGGAAACACAACTGACTTGTTAGTACTGCTATATCAAAACATATGAGCAACTCTTAATAATGGTGAACCCATGGGAAAAGAGATTTTTCTTACTAGCTTTTCCCAGGATGGCAAGACCTTGCCACATTCAATACATTTTTCACAGCAATATTCCCTCTGATTTGAGGAAGACATCTGGTTCAGCCTAGAGAAAGGTTTGGGGTTTTTTTCCCAACACCTGCTTATTTTGCAAAGTCCAGTAGAATTTAGAACAGGTTATCTGGGAGACCGAAGGATGATCAAAAGATTTGAAACTGTGACATCACTTTTTTTTATTCCTTCAGTAAAAATACCCCAAAAAATAACCCAGAATAAAACAGAGAGAGAGAGAGACATGGGTAATAAAAACTGCTGGTGGTTTTGTGAATTTAGAGTGCAAGTTAAGCTCCCTCACAACTGACCAAGTCAGGTCCAAAGAGGGAAGGACAGAAAAGCTCCTGGTTGACAGATTATAGATTGGTCCAAAGCAGTGCATTATTTCCCTCCCCAGTACCTGAGGACTTAGTTTTGTGGAATCTCAACCTTATTCTCATTTCCTGGCTTTTTAACATGACAAATAAAGTAAAACTTCTATTTTGTAGCCCACACTGTGTCTGCAGCATGAAATGCCTTCTTGCATTGACTGGACTGAGGTGATGGGAACCCAAGGAATTACAGGCACCTCCCAAGTCACAGCAAATCCTGGTAGGTACAAACATCTGGAAAATGCCATTTACTGGTGCAAAGCTGGGTCATGGATGTCTACACTTCAATTAAATGCCAAATTAATGTACTGCTGTCAAGGACAAAGGTCAGTGGCTCAGCTGCTTGGCTGTAACAGCGCAGGGCCTCCAAAAGGGAGGTCTGTGTCCTCCATCCCTGGTGGTGCTGTGCCCTCCCAACACCTCCGTGCAGCCCTTTGCCCCACGGAGCCCTCCTGCTCCTCACTGAGCTAATTGCAGTCATTAACTCAGCAAAGCACTGTGTCCTGATGGGGAGGAAGCATTTGGTGTGAACTGGTTTGCCCAGGGACATTCCTGGAGAAATGTCTGTAACAGAGGTGGGAAACACACACCAGCAGAGCATCTTTCAGCCAGACTGAACCCAAACACTGTAACTCCTGGGCAAGGATGAATGGCACACAGCTTGATTTCAATTCTCAAAGAACTAGGCATGAATGAGGCCGAAAACTAAGGAAACAGAAGAATGGGAAATAGCATTTATTGGTAGAAAACAGGGAAGAGAAGAAGTCGAAATATGCCTGTCTCAGAGCGAGGTTGCCTGAAGCAGCCTCCTCAGTGTAACTCCTTTTAGCTACAGAAGGGCCAGAGTTTCGAGTGGTTATTCTCTGCTGCTGCCTCAGAGGGCCAGAAACACACCAGCAGTGCAGGTTTGTGGGATAAACTCCCAGCTGAAACACTCTGCAGAGTGCTGGAGAGAGAAGTAAGGAACATTTCCCTCTTGCTACTTGTCAAACAGGCCCAGGTGTCCTCACCTGTGCCAATCACAGCAGGGCAGGGTCACCCTGGAGGTGCAGCAGCTCTGGGTGGATGGACAGGGTTGATGACAAAGTTGACTTTCCACATTGCCTTACAGCTGATTAGTTATTTGTAGTTATTACCCTGTCCATAATATTCTGGTACCAGAGAGAGAAGTTCATCAACCAAAGTATTTTTGTTATGTACCACATAAGCCAATACATTAACATTCACCCAGACACTTGAGTTGGCATGTGTATATCCAAACAGAATTTTCCTTAGATTTGGATCTCAAATCCTGCTTTCCCCATCCATTAAATTCCATTGATTTATTTCTTCCATGCAATCTACCACTTCCTGAACATTTCTGAGCTGTTTTACAAAGTGGCAGCAAAGCTACTGTCAGTTTTCACACATCTGAACTATCAACAACTTCCTTCTTTAAAGTGTTCAACTTCTTGTTCCTCTAATTCTTGTTTTTTAAAATCCTCTGATGTGTACACAGATCCCCATCTCTGGGGACAGGCAGGCATCGTGTCCTTCATTGGAATTCATATCTGTCTTGAATTCTGTTTAGTTCCCTCCTCCCTCTTCCCCCTAAATTCATTATATTGCCATGGATTGAGCATTTCTTGGAATACATCATCTCATTCCTATCTGTCAGCCCAGGCTGCCTTCTGCTTAAGACATATGGAGAGGCATTTTTCTCCTTGAGGGGTGACCAAGCAGACAAGGCTTTCAGTCCAAACTCTCCTCATAAAAAACTGTCAGGAGTGGCACAGCTTTGGAACGAGCTTGGGGAGCCCAAGTGGGAAAAATTACAAGAGCACAGACAAAAGCATTTGTCCCCCCCCATCCAAACAATGTTTGCTGAAGCTGATGATTAATATTGCTCCTTCAAACAATTCTTTTTTCATCAATTTTTTTCTGATGAAGTTGGTCTGTTGGAGTGGTGAAAGGACAGACAGTGGGGGCAGTTGTCTCCAATGTGTACTTGGAATGTGTCTCCTCTGGGTATGAGACCAAATATATCCAAAGTTCAAGAATTCTGCTGCTTTGCCAGCAAACTGATCCAGCCAGCTGCTAATCTGCTCTTCAAGATACCATGGTCACAGAAGATAACATTCAGAATTGCATTAACCTAGGAGATTTCAACCACTTTTTCCTTCCACCTCACAAATAAATGAGATCAAGTTTTTCCTCAGTATTATTCTCACCACATTTGTCATCTTTCAGGTCTGGTTCTTGTCTGATTCATTAAAGTGCCTTGATGCACAACGGATTAAGTACTTAAATAAATAGTTCACTTTTCCTCTAAATTGCAAAAGAGAATTCAATTTTTTAAGCTGTTCACCAAAAACATTTTAAAAAGATAAGCATCCCATTCATTGTGCAAATACAGAATATTTTGTCATGGCCACCTTTGCTAAAAATGTTTATAAATGCCTGTAGTAAAGATAAAAGTTGTAAAAGAAAAAAAGCAAACAACTTTTGTTTTAAAAGACATAGCAACTGTTTCAGATTCAATGGACACAAGCTTGAACTACTCAGAATCAGGTCAGCTGCATATTTTCAGTGGCCCCACTGCAAAGGAAGCTGCACAATCCCTGCCTGTTTGGACTGCAAACACCCCTGGGAAAGAAGAGGAGCAGCCCTTACATTTAGTTCCTGTGCAGGCCAGAAGGAGCAGCCCCAGGTACCAGAGTGCCTCCCTTCCCTTCCCTCCCGAGAATCCAATCCCAGCACTTCCCTGGCAGAGCTTGTCTTCAGAAACAACACGGGAATATTTGCTTAGCTACTGTTTATTTCAGTAGGAAAGATGCTGGTCAAACATTTCCCTTATGTTATTTTCATGCCCCAGGGCAGGCTCAGATGGGGATTGATGTCATTTGCTTGAAATATTTGCTGTAAAATAAAAGCTGCTTGTTTCCAGCCAGGAAATCCAGCACAGAAAACCCAGAGAGGCTGAAGTTGGCACCTTCTCCTGTGGCCAGCACGTCCTGCCTTCTGACTGCACTTCACATCTGGTTTTGCCCTGAGGTCTTGCCACAATTTAAGAGCCACATCCATAATTACTGAAGTGCTTGGAGCCAAAGTTAGAAGTCTGTCACTCTGGGGTGCCCACAGAGCTAAATAACAGAGACCATCACCTCCAAGAGGCAGTTCAGCCCATGGGAACCACTGACCAAACTTATTTCTCACCACCATCTTCCCAGAGCAAATGGAATCCTAATTTGGGAGGCTTATAAAGCTGCTTAAGGTTAGACAAAATCAAAACCATGAAGCCAGCCCAAATCAAGTACTAGGTAAGGCAGCATTAGACCCCCTGTAACCACAAAGGGACCTCTTTGACACTGTTAAAATAAACCTGTCTGCATAAATCTGTAAGAACAGTCAATAGGAATCACTGGATGAAGATCCAATTTCCCCTTTTATAATCCTGACTTGAGTTAAATCTCTTGTTCAAACTTACCCTCTATTGCTCTTGTATGTCCCAGCCAATTGCATTATCCCTGAGAAAAGTGTCTCTCTCAGATCCCCTCCTGGGCTCAGAGCAGCCCCAGGGCCCCACATCCTGCCCTGGGCACGAGACATCCCCGTGCATTCCAACACAGGGAGCACGGGGCTGGCATCAGGACGGATGCTTTCACATGGCAGGTTCCACACACAGACAAGCACTTCAAATTTCCAAAATATAACTCTAAAATGCATCTTGTAATGAGTTATAGGTGCAGTTCAAGCCTCACAATTACATCTGCATCTGCTCAGTGGTGTCTGCCAAGAGCACATGGTGAATACTCCATCCCTGAGTCCAGCAGTCACTGTCAGAGTACCTTTGTGCTTTGGGTTGTCCTGATTAGCCAAGCTAGAGACAACAATCCTTCACCACTTCCTCCAAATATGAGGTTTTCAAAGAAAAGTTACAAATCCTCACCCATTTGCAAAGGTTGGAATTTTTAACCACGGTATCAGTAGCCCACACCTGCACATTTCATTTAGACAGACCTCTAACAGACCAAAACAAACATTTGCAAGTGTTAATACTGAGACAGAACCCCTGGAATGAAGGCATAGAGGAAACTTTTCTCCCTGATAACCTGAGTAATGAGCTGTCCATATTGCAGGGAGAAAATGAAACTCCAGGCTGGGAAATGCAAAGTAGATTTGTAAGTGCATTAAAGGAACTCAAAGTCTATTGCAGGTAAAGGAACACAAATAACGATTAGGAAGGGAAAAAGAAAGAGCTCTTGGCTTGACTGTGTGAAACGAGGCAGTGATGTCAGGATACCTCACAGCACACCTCAGGTATGTTTCTATATTTTCAGCTCAGAAATTTCTTTACCCATGTGCAGCTGGGACATTTAGTGACATCTATAGATCTTCCTATTTTATTTTTTAATATAGAAAGTTACCTTTGCCAAACACTTCTAAAGTACTGAGGCCATTTTTTCCCCCTCTAAATAGCTGGAAAAGCAAACACTTCTGTAATAACCTCCATCACATGGTACAGAAAACCCCAAGGAATTCTGTTTGATGGAGTCTCGCAGACAGGCAGAGCTGCTTCTCATGCAACTACCTAGATAGGAGAGACAGGCTATGTAATGCACAGCCAACAGAAATAAGTAGGAGGGTTTTTTACTCTTTTCTCCTAGTAAATGTGCAACCCAGAAATAGAGATCTCCTGTAGGAGTAGTACAGAAAACATCCAGTAACTTGGGAAGAAGAAATTACTTAAACCTCCCATACAGAAAATGGATAAGAGTATTGTGGTCTAGTAGAAACCAATCACTTCCTGATAAATCAGCAAGAAAAACCAAAAATGTTACATAGCCCCAGCATAACAGGGGAAAACAGAGCAGTTATACTAAAGAATGTAAAGGCACTGAAGCAGAACTGGATTCCTGGGGATGCAAAAGGAACAACCACCACCTACCCCATGATAACTGCAGAGGGGATTTCAGGGTCAGACAGACATGCCAGGGACCACCCTGATGGAACAAGGGATCCCTGCACTGGAGAAGGTACAAAAGCAACTTATTAACTAAAAATGCAGCCCCAGGAAAATTTCATCAGTGATATTTCTGTAGCATATACATTTATTGAAAAGGAAGGGAAAAAAGGCAAAACCCAGTGATTTATCCTTAAGCTTTTGGAGTCATTAGTGTGTTCCTGGAATACAGTTCTTGCTCTGCATAATACCAGCATTCACCGTGATGCTGTGCTGGGACCTTTCTCTTGTTTCCCCTTCTCCTCTCAAGACAGTTTTTTAAAAGTACTTGGCAAAATTAATGACAAGACACTGCCCATAGAGCCATTATGCCTGTCCTGAAAGTGCATGTGCAGCCCAGTGGCCTGGTACCTGCTGCCCACTGCTGACCAGAGATTGGGGAATTTGCCATGACTGTCTCCCAAACACAAGGAAAAGGGATGGAGTTTCTCAGGGCCTGGAGCTGATTGCAATATCTGAGTTCAGAGAGCTCTGACAGTTCAAGACGTTTCCTTGGAGGTCACAGGCCAATCCACCCACCCCAACACAGCTTTTGTTTGTTTAACTTCACTTGTATGTTTTACATTCCTTGTTTGTCATCATGTAACCATAAATTGCAGTTGATATGGCAATTTCCTCAACATCAGACAGGTTTCATTAAATCTACAGGTCTCCTTTAAAATGGATAGTGGAGAAGATGATGTGCCACAGTTTGGTTTTTTAATGCATAACAGGCCAAGTGCACTGACATACATTAATTACTCCACAAGCTGTACAGGAATATCACAGTGGCATTTTTATGAGCTATGGCTATTATTAAAACATAACCACATGCATATTAATTACAACTGTTCATTAGAGGACATTCAAAATATTTGTGCTGTGGACTGTGAAACCATTATCCTGGGAAAGCACTTCATTGTTCTGCAGCCTGCTCTGCCCTGGTGCAGGGTTACATTTATTTGCTGGCAGAGGCCAGCAATGTTTTCCCTCCTGGACTGGCATTTCCAGGTCACACGAGGTCAGTGTGCAGAGCAGAGTTTGGGGCTATCACTGGGTTATGCAATCAAGACTGGGCTCATCCAGCCTGGAGCCATCCCGAGCCAGGCTGAGCTGCCAGGGAGCAGAGAGCAAGCTGAGAGAGAGCCTGATTTCAATAAATGATAAACCCACGCTCACTAAATGCCTAACACTTCAAAATCAATTAGAGCAGGGCAGAAATGGGATGATACATGATGTGTGCTAGCAAAGACTTGCAAACTATTATTTTCAAAGACTTAATTTGATACACTTGGAATAATATTTGCCTCCTCAAGACTAACCATCCAGGTTCAGGGCAGGAACACTAAATCACACAAAGAGTTTTGACAATTTTCACTGAGACTATTTCTGTGAATGCAAACAAATTTCAAAAGTACACTCAGGCTGTGGGAAAGATGTGTTTGCCTTCTGCCTGATTTCTGGTTTATATATTCTGATCATTTAAATGAAAAGTGGAAAGTTCCCAAAGGATTGGATAGTAGATTCAGAATGCCACAGGTGAATTGGAGTGGGACAAAATATTCCCTGGATCCAGTCAGTTTCCTCTCTCCAAAAATCTTCCTTCATCTCCCAGTTCTGACAGAGGCTGTGATCACTGCGGGGAAGTCTTTGTTCTCCTTGAAAGGTGGTTTTCCAGCATGTATCTCTTAGGCATTGTTTGGTTATTTTTCCCCTTTTATTTCTTTTGGGTAAATCCTGAACTTTGACACAGGCACCAATCCCTAAATGAAACCTCACTGCAGCTGAAGATGGAAAATGCTTTCTCCCCTTGAAAAAATACCCTCAAGAAACAGAAAATAATGATTTTCTACCTTTATCTTTGCACGGTAGACAAGACTTGAGGTTGGCAGCTCTTAGTATATGATGTATAAAGCACCAGCACCCCCTCAAACAGCCCATTTCCACCCCATTTCCTCACACTTCTCAGAAAAGGTGTTAAGTAAGATTTTGACCTTCTGTTCACAGTGATGATAGGCCATGTATCTTCATTCAAATTTATTTCCATTTACTTTTTAGTTTAAGGAACAAGTTCTTGAGAATAAATGTTAATTTCCTCCCACTTCAAGGGAAGTCATGGCATTAATAACTTAAATTAAGCCAGAAAGATATTCAGATCTACATAAAAACACACTGCCAGAGAAGATACAATTCTCTTCTGCCTGACATAGGGAATTTATTATTTTCAGCAAATAGCTTTTCAATAGTCCCCCTCTTCTATACATACCCTATTTAAAATATTTTTGTACAAATCCTGTCCACACTGAGCCACATCTCCCAACTGGGTAACTGTGCAGTGTTGATACCAACATCACCCAACCTTGCCAAGACAAATTTTCCATCCTGCTTATAATTCTGCAGGGGAACTTCAGTTCCCCAAAGTAAACATCTCAGAGATACATAAATCACTTCTTAACAAACAAATACACTGTATATAAAACAAATATCCTGTAGATACAGCCCTCTGGTGCCTCCATAGAGCATTTCCCAGGATGGGTCCAACCTTTGCTGCTTCATCTCCTAAGAGGCACAAATACCCCTCAAGAAACCAGGTGAGCATTGAAAACCTTCAATAGCCACCAGGACAGTAAGACTAAACAAGCCAAAGCTCAGCTGTCAAAGTGGTAGGAGACACAACAAGCCAAGATTTCCACATTACCCAGCAATGTTCTAGCAGTGAGATGCTGGTTGAAGTCTACAGAGGTGACCTAAAACAAGTTCCAGGCTGACATTACCTAAATGAATCTTTAGGTTCCAGCTGACTGCAAGTGTCTCTCTGCTTCCTCCAGCATACAAAGCTTGAGAACTGCCTCAGTGAACACTCCTGTAGTTCTGCAGAGCACTGGGAAATGGGCACACAAGTGACAGATGTACTTTGGCTCTTCCTCTGCCCCCGAGGATCCCAGTGCATTGGAAATGTTCCTTGGAGATACTGTGGAAGTCTGAAGGAGTCACAAAACAGAGCAATAGGCTCTCCTACTCCCTCGTCTTGCTTTTCAGTGAGGAAACCACACTGACTTCATCTCATATATTGAAATAAAACAGGGTTTTCAGGCTACAGCCACATCCCTGTCATTGCACCCTGGACAAACGGATACAGGCATAAGGAATGGAGCACCTTATGGTGCTGGTACCTTTTGAATTGTGCTAACAAACCCTTGTACCTCTTGAATTGTGCTAAAAAACCCTTGAGCCTCTGTAATTGGGCTAACAAACCTTTGTGCCTCCTTAATTGTGCTAACAACCCAAGTGCTACCTCGTGCTTCACTGTTGACCAATGCAAATGAACACCTTGGCACAAGATCACAATGTGCAAGTCCAAATAAATGGAATTAAACAGCCAGGGGCCCCTTGGCAATGGACAATCCTCCCTGCATGGATCATCTCCAGGCAACAAGGGCAAGCCCTTTTTAAACAGGGAATTAAAATGCTCACTACAGGTAATTAAAGATCAGAGGCCAACACCAAGAAAATTATGATAAGGTTAAACAACTGGTATGACTTACACAGAATTTGTGTTCAGGGTTAGTAACTGCATTTTTAAAGTGAGGTTCCAACACCTGAAAAGATAAAGGAACTATTCCTGAGGCTGGAATGGCAAGCATAAAAGTTTTGTTGGAGAAAAAATAAAAAGTTGAAATATATTAGATTAAGAAAGCGAAGACAAAAATACACAAGGAAAGAAAACGCCTTGTATTTTACCCTGGACAGATCCATTTCAACTAAATCTCATTCTAAAACTTTATCAGCACTGAACATGTAGAAAATGCCACTGAAGACCATAGGACAGAGTTATCTTTTTTTGAGTGTTTCTCAGATCAGGGCCCTCCCTCCTAGGGATAACTGTTTGCTCAGCAGTCTGATCGCTTCTGCTGGGGCAGGTGTTACTTCTGCCCTTCACTGCAGCCACTGTGGTCTCTTTATGCCATTCAGCTGCCATCCCAGATGTTCTGTGTCATCCAGCTGCCACCTCAGTCGGCCCAGTTTGGATGGCCATCAGTACCTCCCAAACACATTCCCTGTCACTATGAAATGAGGAGCAGCATTTTTTGCTGACAAAGAAACACATGTGATGAAAAATTTGAAGTTGATGATCTAGAATGGTCCATGTGACAGCCAGCACAAAAGAGCACCACACTGCTCCAGTCAGCTGAAAGCTGAACTTACATGCAGATTATGAAATAATAACACTTAACCATTGTTCTTCACTTTCCCCCTCTCCCCCCTGCCCCATTTTGGACTTAGATACAGGAGAAAACTGTCATTTTACCACAAGCTTACTGAGAAAAAGAAATGTTTTGTCTGAACCATCTATATTTTACTAAAGTGATGTTAGAATAAACACAGTGTAGCCTCCTGGAAGAGTTATAGCACTAGAACAGCTGTCAAATTTCATCTGTATGACCCAGGCAAAGTCTTAACTTGCTTCCTTCCACACTGTACCTCAGAGATTTCATAAATTTCTGAATTCATATATTCTTGTGTTTTCGCTGTTTCCCTTGTGCCACCACTGGCATGTGCACTAGGAAAAAGGAAATGAGAGAGACCTCCAACAAGGGATCCTAAGGGATGAAACTCCCACAGTTGTAGGGAATACAAGTAGATTCTAAAGAATTACCTTATACAGAACCTGGAAATAAGGGGAAAAGTTTCTCAATGTTCAGTTACTTTTGTTCTAAAATGTGGGACTCTGCTGCTACAGAAGTTCCTCTGCTCATTCAGTCTCATGGGGTGGTGGGGAGGAAGAAAGTTTATTGTTTGTGCATGTCAACCTGAGAACTCACTTCCAAAGGAAGAGTGATTTCACAGGAAAGCACTGGATGGGAACCCTGGAGATTTGAGTTCTTGTCTCTCTCATAGCCCCTCCAGCATGTCCTTAGGCAAGATGCTTCCCTACCTTTCAAATGGCAACACAATTTTCCAGCCCCTTGCCCCCAGTTTCCTTCATTCCTGCAGCAGGTCCTGAAGGACAGGAGAGCTCACACTTGGCAGCATCTGCTGTGGACATGTCCTGGTCTAACCTGGGGCAGCCCCTGAACACACAGGGCTGCTCTAATACCTCCCACAGAACCCTCCATGTACCAAACAAACCTTGGGGCAAAAGTTGAAGTTATCCAGGTGTGGGAAATCCCACTATCACCTGGGCTACAGATGGAGTGATGTCTTCTAATCATGAGCCTTCTTGCTATGCTTATTCCTTTAGATAAAATCTCAGTTACAGCAGAAAGACTCAAGAAGGTGAACTGATTATCAAGAGCCTCTCTGAGCACGCAGAGAGCTGAGCTTAAGTGAAGAATATGAATTACCTTCTCCTTGTAGTGGCCTCGTTAGTCATGCTCACTAAAGATGATTTTCAATAATACAATGAAAATTGAAAAGAGCATAAATAGATTGGATTTCATATGAGACTGAACACCGTAATAGTGGCACTATTAATCAGATGCAACAAAAATGTGAGTTGGGCTCTGACGTCCTGTGCCCATCGGTCAAGAGCAGCAACTGTTCATCACTGAAAGGAACAGCATCTTCTCTGAGCTCAAACAGCAGCAGAATGCCCTGGGAAAGGGTTTGTTCTGAGCTGGAAATGGGGATTGGCACAAAAGACAGAGCATTTAATGAAATCCATGTACAGGATATGAGATACACACAGAGTTACCAGGAACTGCAAGATCTATGAGGAATATATGCAATGCAGGAACACAGCAAATAGACACATTTATCCAGGAAATCTTGATCCATCACCCATATGCCCAACTCACTTCATGGTTAAAAACACCATCTTAAGAAAAGAAGATAATAAAATTAATCCTGGCCTCATCTTCTACTGACCGTCCTTGTCTTCTCCTATCTTGTGGTCTAAACATTATAACTTTATTTACTGTTATTTTAAAAGAAACTTTAAGCCTCTTAAGCTGAGTGCAAAAGAGCACTCAAAGTGTCTTTAAAACCTCAGAAAGAGATGCCTGTGTAAATATGAAACACCTTGCTCTAGAATTACATTTTGCCATAGAGCTTATCTAAAACTAGATAGGTGTACCACATTCCAAGACTTAAATAAGAGCATGATTTGTTTTTTAAGGACAGAAAAAACACATTATTTTCACTTACTAGACACATACAATTGTGTGTAGGTCTGTAACATGCTCAGTGTTTTTTTTCAATATTGGACTGATCTTTCAGTGCACGCTGCTGATCTGTCCATTAACATGTTTGAAATCACAAAATAATAAAAAAATCAAAGCCACAATTCTTTCAAACCCTCCCAGCAAGTTGGGGTCATTTATTGCAATGTGTACATAGAAGGAGAGCGCATTATTTGCCATTCGCAGTAAAAGCATCATAAGAGGATTCGTCAGCTTGCTGTTACAAAATAGATTTGATAACATATCTATCTATAGGATATCTTATGAAATTGCATTAATGTCAGTGCAAATGCATTGAATGGAAACACAAGGCAAGGAAGCTGTTCCATCAGAGCTTTCCCTTTGTTGTTGTTTTTCCTATTTGAATTACATAAAGTGAAACCAAATGTTTTGGCAAATTTTAAACTGTAAAGAAACAAAGTAACTTTGCCTTCACATTCCAGTTTTTAACAAGAATGAGTTCTGGAAAAACCTAAAACCCTGTAAACAAATAGAATTTCAGGTTTCCACCTAGCTCTGGTGATGTGTTTGTTCAAATTCGTGGTCTTTGAATGGCACTTTGCCGTGTTGTTATTGCAAAGAGTACAAATCTTTTTTTGGCAATACACATACTAAAGCTGGCAAGGTGCTGATATGAGTCCTGAGGCCCCTTTTTTCAGAGGTGTTGTTAGGTTGCTTTTGGTTTGCTTTTTTGGGGGTTGGTGGGGGCTTTTATGGTGTAAACACCATTATCACAACATACAATTGCTAGTTTTTAAATATTATTATGAATTATTTGATTTTCTCCTTAGCACAGTTTAGGGATTGTAAATTAAACTGATTATAAACTGATCATAAATTAAACTTCTGTCCCATAGGAGTCCTAAACCCCAACAAACGCCTCATTCAGAAGCCTGAGTTCACACAAGAGTGACAGAGATAGTAAGTAGAAGTGAGCTTAGAGAAACTGTTTTTGAGCCAATTTCTCCAAACTAAAGCTCTAAAAGTGGTTTAGAGGAACTTTAAATCCCCAGTTCATGTTTTGGGCTTACAATATGCTCTTGACAGAAGGGATCAAAGGGAAGAAGAGAAGGAATAATGGTGAGCAAATAATGGCTGCAGCTGCTCCCAAGGGGAAAAGCTGCACCACAAGGACATCATTTCCCTTCCCTCCAAACCCTTCACTCCTGTGCTGTGTCTGTGTGTGCAGTGCAAACTCTCATCCCCTCCAGTCTCACTCAGCTTTAGAAAAAAATTCCACAATGATGGAGAAAACATCTGGGATTTTATTTATTCTATTGTCAAAGGACATATTTTCACATAAATTTTAATTACCATACTTGTGAGAATTCCTGCTAGTGTGATGACCAGTTCAGTCAGGACCCAAAAATAGATTTGGCAATAAAACATCTTGTAAAGAGAAAAAAGTTTCATTATCCCTCTTTGATTCCACATATTCCAGGCCTCAACTCTTGCCCTAAATACCAGGAACCCAACCACGCCTCCACTTCCAATAGCCTTAGAGCTCTAATATATCACACACAAAAACATCACACAGATGCAAAAATTTCCTATTAATGACACATCATCTCCATCAACACAGTTCTGAAACAACATCAAAGCTGGAGCTTCTAAACCTAAAAGACTTCATGGTAACAACTGAGACTGCCTGCATGTCCTGTGCCTCTATAAAGTTTAGTAATGGGAGAAACCTACAAGATGCTTTTATTGTAAAGTCTAATGCTATTTCAGATGAGGCTTATTATGGGATTCTTTAAAATTAGTTTTTCTGTAGTTCAGGATCAGACTTATTATCTGGAATGTATCACTACTCAGCCTTTCTACCATCTCCACATTTAATCTTGTTCTGTTTAATGTTTGTTTAATCCTGATTTTAAGTAATCATGTAGGAATGCATTTTTTTCATTAACTTTATAAACACTTTGGATTTAAAAAAACCAAAGATGAACATATTACAATGCATACTGGGAATTAGGATAATACTAAGAAAACTCTCAGTTTAAAATATAGTAAGTAATTCAAGCTTGTTATTAAAAACTGCTGTAAGAGACAGCTGCACTTCCACATGTTGCACAAATTTCAGCAAAGCAAAGCTCACAATTGCTGCCTCTGAAGCAACCAGATGCTATAGTGTGCTGGTTTGAAGGTAAACCAGCAGGAGAAACCAACACAAAAGAGATTATAAATTAGAGTTGCAATTTAATAACAATATTACAATAAATACAACGGCACAAAGAGAAATGCTTTTTAACCCCAGCAGTATAACCCAGCCCCCTGGGACACAAACACAATGGGGTTTGTTGGCCCCTGTGCTGAGCCCCATGTGGTTCCCCTGAGTCCAAAGTAAAGGAGGTGAAAAACCTGTTGGTGCAGATGATGGCACAGTCTGGTCGAGAGTGGTTGCCTCCTCATGTTGAGGTTCTGCTCCTCCTCTGGATCCAACAAGTGATTCCCCCAGTCCCTAAATACCTCAGGTGCAGGTGGGAGCCCCCAGTGCCTCCCCCAGGGCAGGGAGTTCCACACTGGGGGATCTGACTCTGGGAGT
>JAOXXN010000162.1:20191037-20207530 GCA_026770055.1 Myrmophylax atrothorax | reverse complement strand
TAGTTTTCTTTTAGTTTTCTCTTTTCTGTATAAATATATAGTTAGTTTCAGCATAAACCTAGTTTGAAAGGTTTTTTCCCTCTCTCTCCTTCCTTTTCTCTTGGCTGGTTGGGAGGGGGGAAGAGCCCTTTTACTCTGTCTTGGACAGTTGGCATTTTGCCAGCTCAAACCAAGACACATTACATGTGTGAAATTCAGGCATTTGTACACACAGTGCTATTGAGATATATGTGCCTGGATATTGCATTAACATCAACATTTATACCTTGGCTTACACCTGCATCACACACAGGCAACCAAATCCAGTCCATTCACAAGCCAGTTCCCTCTGCTGATTATTACAATCTCTTCTGGTTTTCCTTAGCAAATGCACAGCCTGCAGCAGGAACTCTGTGTATGTGATTTCAAGCCATAAAATGTTCTTTCTTGTTCCTCCTTTATCTGCTGGATGAGAATCCACAAAACAGTCTGAGCATCACCAGCACCAGTGTGTGTGACCTGCTGAACACAACCACAATGTTCCTTCTCTGGAACCTGCCCAAACAAGCCTTATGCTGTGATGTATGAAACTATAAGCAATTCCTTCTTTCCAACAAATTGAGAGCCTCAAAGGGATGGATGCCATTTCTTTTCAGATGTCTTAGGTTTCACTCACAAGACCTTAGCTTTCATCTTGATGAGCAGGAATGGAAAGCAAAAAGTATTGTGGTATGTCTGGAATATGAAAGATACATTCTGCTGCTTCTTTGATGTCTCATGAAAGAAAACTAGAAGAATACAAATGCAATATCATTAAAACACATTACTAATCCAGCAGGAGTGGGGAGGCTGGTGCATTATAAATTTTTACCCAATGCCACTTCAAACTATGATCTGAAATCTGTTGAGGAAACTGTCCTGGGTAATGGTTTTCAACATGACAATGAATTTTAAACTTTCCCAAGTGAAATATGGATGACAATTTTTTAACACCATTTGGAGATACCTTGAAGTGGCAGTTGCTGGTTAGAGAACAAAAATCTAAATGGCAAGGTTTAGCTATACAGAAAATGGAAGATAATGATGCATGAAATAAATGGAGAGGAATTGAGGAAAATACTGGGATGAGGAAGTGCAGGAAACAGTTTGACCCACCAGTAAGCCTAGTTCCATTTCTATGGAAATGAGCTCATTACTGCTAATTTTTTTTTAAGCTCCTTGTTGATTCGTGAAGTGCTGTTTGAATTCCAATAAGGGCTTCATGAATCACTGAAAAAAAATTTGAACAAAGTATCCAGAGTCAAATGATTACCAACTGCCATAGATTAATCAGCTGCCTGAGCATTTTATGTAACAGAGCATGCACTAGGACAGCCAGCTTCTCCCCTGGTATCATAAGTCTATAATGTTGCATTCTGCAAAGAAAAGGGATCATGCTTCTGAAACCTAATTCTGGATGGTTACTCCATCCTAGAGCCTACATCAAAAAGGAAAGACATCTTTGATTTTTTTTCTCCCCTGCCATTTCCATGTGTGATCTGTTTCAAAAATCATCATCCCAAGAACTGGCCACAGAATTGCTCCTTGTTCCTCAGAAACAGGAGCATCTGTGGCATTCAGGGCACAGTGCTGTGTGACCCATCAGTGCTGGCTGGAGGCACAGCCAGGCAGGGAGGGCAGTGCTTGAGGTCCAAGGACCTTCAGGAGGCTGAAATAAAAATCAAATGAAGCAAGTAGGCTTTGTTTATTTTATAAACCCATCAATTTTTGAGGCTGTCTTTAGACATGAGCGGACTCTGCCTGTGACAGCTGTTTTTAACCAAACAACACTGATCGACTTCACGTGTTATTCATGCAGCACCTACACCTTGGATTAATTCTTTAAAGCCTTCTAGGAGAATGTCCTTGGCAAATTCTGTGACTCTCTGCTAATTTGCCTTGTACTAATTTTCAAGGTGTGCATAGGTCAGTAGCTGTCTCCAGCATGCCTTTGGAACAATGCTCTCCGTAGAAATTACACAGTATAAACCTAATCCTTTTGCCTCAGTGCATTGTGTCACTTTTCCAAAACCTCTCCCATTTCAGAAATGACTCAGGAAATCACACTTCAGCCACGACAAACAGAAGAGCAACAGCTGGAGATGCACAGGGCAGGTGTCCTGGGGATGTGCATTCTTTAAACACTTACAGGGCCCTGCACTAATTTCAAACAAGGGCTAATTGATATTTGAGGTGAAAGAACCAAGGCCATGTTGGACAGAGCTTGGAGCAACCTGGGCTGGTGGAAGGTGTCCCTCCCATGGCAGAGGGGAATTGGGATGAGCTTTAAGGTCTCTTCCACCCCAAACCATCCTGTGATTCTATGACCATTTGGATTGTCTTTAAATATATTGTCTAGAGATGGATGGACATACCCACCATTCTGCAGTTATGACAGACCTTAGATGACTTTCATTTTAAGACCAACTGGAGGTTGAGAGATAAATTTCATTATCATTTCCAAGAGGAATTACACTGGTGAAAATAAGAAATAATTTGGCATATACAACTCCACTGAATTGGCACAAATTTAAGCTGATTTTAATTTTCTTGAATGCAGGATGAATTTTGGCAGAAGGTTATAAAGTTATAGAGCACTGTGCTTTCAGTTGATAGTATTATTAATAATGCAAAGACAGTATTTTCACTCTGTATGTTCCCATATATTGGGACAGGAGCTTGTGAGACACCAAAACTGCTTTGTTAAAATACTTCCAAGGTTTTCTTTTTGCATCTCACATTTCAGCACTTCTCAGAGCACCAGAAGCAGAAAGGAATCAGCATTTGAAGAAAAACAAAGACAGAGGATTGATGTGGAAAAGGAAAATATCAAAAGCTATCTCTTTTAGGTGTGAACTCTCATGGCAAAGTTGTAGAGGTGGCTCCAGCTCCGGAGGGACAGTTTGTGTGCTCTGTGTGTGAAGTGCAGACTGAAGATCCAACAGAACTCTGGCATTTCCAAGACCTTACCCTCCCAGGTTTTTAATTGCAATTGCAGTTTTGTCATTATTGATGTCTCATTTCATTCCTCATTTCCCTCAAGGAAAGACTATTGTGTAGGACAGAAAAAAACCCTGTTTATTTTGATTATTTACTAAAAGATAAACAGTGACATAGAGACTATTTTCTCTTTGTTATTTATTTCCACTTACAGTGGTGAGCAATGTTACTTCTTCCTGTTCAGTTCTGATTTCAAGACAATGAAAGTCCCATTCAGACTAAATAAAAATATGATAATATCATTACAAATTAACAAAGATTTGTACTCCTTTATGGTAGGTACAACACAGACCTAGTTCTAATTCCAAAATATAAAGGACAGTTGAAGTCAAGGACCATGAGAAGAAAACAGAAGTATCTTGTTAGTTCTGCCTATCAAGTATAGGGAGAGAAACCCTTACCCTTGTTTTCCCTTTAAATATTTATCTGAGGTTCTTGTAACAGAGACAAAGAAATCAAAAAGTGAAAACTGAAATCATTGGGAAGAGAGGGATGTGATCCTGGGAAGGAAATGCAGAAAGACCAGACTGTAGCCCTTCATATGGTAAAGATACTACACTTTGCAAAATTGAGTTAGGAGTTTGATTTACAGATTGCACAAATGTTATTTGAATGACCAAGGTTGCCTGTCAAAATAATTTAAAGTGCCTTTCCTTACTGAAGTTCATTAACTATGAGTTCTTTCACCTAATTTTGTTTTAAGGGTAAGAATCAGGTAATGCAGAAAGTTCCAGATATATGGCTTTATATTACATGTAAGGTTCTATCATTCCTGTGGAAACAGGACAGGCCAGTTCTGCTGAAGGAACTTCCCCAGCAGAAATCTGCTTTGTGGAATCCTACCCAGCCAATACTGCAACTGGAAAAACAGGATCCAAGCACTCTTTGCATGGCTACAGTCCATTTTTCTCCATAAATGTAAGTAGCTGGACCTTATTCTTCTATTTGACTGCACTTTCCTACTGGTATTACACATTAGTTTGCCCTTTTACAACAAGCACCCATTTAATTGGATAGGCATCCTACTTCTACCATTTTGGTTTCAGTATTTAACCATTCTAAATTATTGAAAGTTATCTCAAAAAGAAATGGTTTTGTTTCTCCTTGTAAAAAAGCATTAAAACTACAGGAATGGGAATGGACCAAGATTCTTTGTGCCCTTTTCCCTCCAGGCTAGAATGTGGACAGGCAAGCCCTCATGGGAACCTGAGATCTGGGCAAAGCAACCCTCAGGCTGGTTGTGCCACACCAAGACTCACATTCCCATTGCCATGATGTGGGAAGGCAGTTGCCATAGAACAGGTGTCCAAACCCACCATTCCCTGATGGCTCCAAGAATTCTGTAGGATTGTGGCACACTGTTGGCAGCTCTGCCATCACAGACCCTTTGGTTGCCTCAAAGGGTCATTTCAGAAACTGTCCCTGCTGCATTAACATGCCACAAAAATCAAAGGACAGTTACTCATTCCCACTGTCAGCCAGAATAACCATCTCTGTGTGTCCACAAAGGGCAGGTGCAATGCTTGATCATTCCACAAAGTTCAAGTCTACCACATGCTCTGCAATAAGCTGCAAACTCTTTCTGGAAAGCAAATTTCCAGAGATGCCTCAGTGGTGTTTCCCTGCTGTGTGTACAGAGCATATGATTCTTCCAGACTCCCTTTCTTCCCCCCAGGACAGACACATCCATGTGTACATTGAAAAAATCCCATAACAACCCGTGGCTGGTCAATACAAAACCAGCAGAAAGACAATATCATTGATCTGAGTGCACAGTCCTGATAAAGTCAGTGCCCTCAGTGCCTGCAAAGACTCAGCAAAGCAGTACTCAGGTGGTTTTCCTTTTAATTGTATTGTGCCTTCTCTATCCTCCTTAGGAACTCCAAAAATACTGCACTGCCTTTTCCCTTCATGGGTTAGGAAGCTCTGCTGCAGTATATTCACACCTCCTAAACAAGCATTCTGAATTAAGAGCATTTAATAAAAACCTTTTTTCTGATTAACTGCACTTTCATCAGGAAAATCTGAAACACGTTTTGCTTTTCATCATGTGAATGTTGACAGACCTTCTTTATCAGCCCTTTAATTAACGGCAGGTAAGAGAGGCAGAGTGGATATGACACACTATTACTTCTGCTTGATTTCAAGTCTGCTTGTGAGACTTTCTCTCAGCTCATCATTGAAATTGTCTTATCTCATACATTCCCAGGATTACTGTTTCATGTAAATGTCATTTTTGCTGTCCAAAACATTAAAAAACCCCACACCAGTGCGATATAACTCCTGTCTCTCTCTGAGAGACATGAGGGAAGCTGTGTGCTTTTGATCAAAGACAAGATCCTGACTTCAAAGTAACACCTCATCTGTAAATATATTACAGTGCTCTTAGGAAAGGAAGGGGACTCCTGGATTTCAAGTAACCCAAGGCTAATATCATGGGATTTGCCGCTGTTCGCCAAGTTTAATCTTCCTCCTCTGAATACAGACAGAAAATGAAACAAAAGGGTTTTAAAGACCTTGAGTTTCAGTCTCCTCTTATTTATCTAAGTCAAATAGACGCCAGCCCAGTACTACACTAGAAGAACACTCAGCTTGTTGTGGAGTGAAGGAAGAGCATGGAAAAATCACAACTTTCAGAAGCATCACAGACTTTTTTTATACCTAAATCTTCCTTCCAGTGGCAGAAAGTAGGTGCCTGCAGCTGCTCTACCACCAATTCTACTGGGATCTTCCAACTCTTTTTGTGTCACTGCTGGAGACATTTTTGTTATTTCTGTCATTGCTACAGTTTAGAAAAGCAAAACAGAAGTCCAGATTGTCTTCAGATTATGGTAAAGGACATTGTCATTTCATAATGTGCTAATTCAACATGGACCATGGTGGTATCAAGTCATATAAATATTATTAAATATTTGAGAGCTAGTCACAAATAATTGCACATGAAAAGAAACAGTTTTGAGTGGGCACAGAGGGGTCAGTTTTACCATCAAGAAACTGTATAATCAACAATGTGAGTGTGCAGGTATCACTCTCATCTCTATGGAGGCAACAGGAGGCAGCCGAAGACTGAAATCAATGGCAGGTTTCTGCACAAAACAACCATAAATCAGTCATCTAGGTATGGTTTATAAATTATATATATTTCATTGCATCTTTTAAAAAAAAACAGCTATCTGAAAGCATCAAATTTTGGTCTTCAGGAATCTAAATTTTGAGATTATTTTATAATGTCCTATTGTTCTACTAGAACTTTTGTGTCTCTCAAAAGAAGAGAAAAATTTTCTATTTATCTGAAGTGAATGTGCAATATGCTCAAAATGTGTAAGGTCTTATTGCTAATTAGGGATTAAAACCTCTTGAACGTTCAAGACTGTTAATAAGCTGAAACAATCCTTTGTTTCTGCTGTATTTACTCTCAAGGTGTGCTGCTTCTTTCTCTCTACATCTATTCTCTCTACATGTGGTTGCCACAGTAAATGCCCAGCAAAGAGCTCAAGGTTCCTTCTCTGGGTTTGGAAAGGTTCCTTCAAGGTTTCTACACCAATATTTTTACCATGGAGCAAAATATAATCCCTAGTCAGAAGTTTAGTCTCACAACCTGCTCTTTGGGTGAGAGAAAAGCTTCAGCATCTTGCTGTCAGTGTGGCAGCAGGAATGGAATTGTGTTGTGGGCATTTGGGATGGCAGAAGGTGCAGTGAGGACTGTCCAGCCCCCCATTCCCAGCCTCTTCACATCCCGAGTGGATGTTTGTATTTGTGTGTGTCTGAGACCTGAGTCCAAACAGACTTCCCAAGACAGGAGATCTAAGGCCAGTTTGACCCCATTAAGGTCGTTCCCATTTTTTCTGTACCAGCACTGTCCATCTCAAGTAAAACTTTTCTCAAAATGCAGATCCTGTGACAGCTTTCTTGTGAAAGGTCTGATGGAACCTCGCAGACAAGGAACAAAACTTCCTGAGCAGGGGCAGAGGAGGCACAGGCACTGATCTCTGCCCTGTGGGACCAGGGACAGCACCCAGGGAATGGCTGGAGCTGTGCCAGGGCAGGGACAGCACCCAGGGAATGGCAGGAGCCATGCCAGGGCAGGGTTAGGTGGGATTTCAGGGAAAGGTGGTGGTGGGCACTGCCCAGGGTTTGGGCACAGCCCCGAGGCTGCCAGAGCCCCAGGAGCATTTGGATGATCCTCTGGGGCACAGGGTGGGATTTGGGGTGTCTGAGCAGGGCCAGGAGTTGGAGGGATGGGTGATCCCTGTGGGTCCCTCCCTGTTCATCATTCCCTGATTCTGAGGATCTCAAGGAAAGGCTCTGTCCCAAAAGGGTGGTGGGCACTGTCCTGGCTCCCCAGGGTTTGGGCACAGCCCCGAGGCTGCCAGAGCTCCAGGAGGGTTTGGATGATGCTCTGGGGGGCACAGGGTGTGACTCTTGAAGATGCTCCTGAGCAGGGCCAAGGGTTGGGCTCTGTGATCCTTGTGGGTCCCTTCCAGCTCAGGATATTCTGTGGCTCTGTGACTCTGGTTCTTGGCTCTGAGAACATCCCTGCTGGTTTCAGGTGTGTTCCTGGGACATTTGTGACCAACTGGGGGCAAAAATCCTCCAAGGAGCAAGGGCTGTCCTGCTCGAAGTACATCCAGGCTTTTCCTGAGACAACCAACTCAGACTGAGCTCTCTCTTGCAATCTTGTTAATTAACCAAATGCCTTTTAGAAATGAACCTTTAATCGTTGCCCTTTTCTGAGGGGATGAGCAGAATTCAGGCAGTCCAAGGGAAGATGAAAACTGGGAGGCTGTGGCTGAAGTTCTCCCTCAGTGAGGAACTGTGGATGCCTCAGGTGGCTCTGCCCTCACCTGGGTCTGAGCACACCGAGGCTGAGGAGAGCAGGAGCTCATGTTTCTTGGGGGTTTTTCAAAAGAAAAGAGTATATGAAGGGGTGGAAAATTAAATGGAAAACATCTCTAAAATTAATGGAAAATTAAATCCAGCTTTCCCTTTAATGTATTTAGAACTCACTAAAGCTTTTGTTTTAACTTGTGGGGATGGACCTTGTGCTATTCCCACTAAGAAAACCTTATTTGACTCTCAAAATCCACTCAGGGTGTTTCTGACATACCTGGAATCTTGGGAACAAAGAATCTTTTGAGAAGGAGGGCCAGGGCCAGCTTTTAAGAGGAGAGCAACTCCAACCTCATTAGTCTCCCTGTGCTTATCCCAATTTGATATCTGTTTATGTGTTTTCTGATATATTGCTTAGCAGCACAGCTTTGTTACACCTGAGATAACCTTCCCTCATGTGGACTTTGGTGGCAGAGAAAGCAAAGGTGTGCAATTTTCTTTTTTCTTTTTTTGTTTTCCATTGAGGCCTCTTTGCTGAGAGATTCCTGCACAATCTCCTTCTCCTTTTTCCTGCTAGCAGAGATTACAGAAATGTGTTTGCTGTTAGTTTGAGTCCTTGTTTTATTTGGAGGGAACTGGCCTCAATTATGACCTTTTAGTAGAAAGCAGAGTGTGATTCATCAAAGTCACTGCTGGGGTGGAGTCCCAGGTGAGGAGGAGCCCAGGCAAGGTCACAGGCAGCAGAGAACAGTTCTCAGGGCAAAACCATGTGGCATTTCCTAAAAATACAGGGATCAGTGGCAGCTTAAAAGGGGGAATTCCCATCCCAGCCCTTTGGGTTGGTGACCTTGTGTGAACCATCCAGTCTGTGAATTTTCCCATCACTCCTCTGAGTGCTGAGAGGGCCAGAAGTCACCCAGGTTGTTCCCAAGTCTGTCACTAATCTCAGTGCAAGGGTTCTACCCAGCACAGGAACTGACCAAAACTGAGCAGCACTTCCTGTCAGAGTCCATGTGCATGGGATAAAATCATGGAATCCCAGAGTGGTTCGGGTTGGAAGGGATTTGGGGATCATCCAGTTCCAACCACCATGGGCAGGGATGGCACTCACAGGATCAGGTTGCTCTGAGCTCCATCCAGCACATGAGATGAAAGAAATGGCTGAGGAACTGGGTTGGTGGTGGTTGCTGTGGAGGCCACCAGGACACGGGTGTTTCCTCCCAGGATTGGTCTGCAGCCCATCAATCAGCCCCTTAGGGACTGTATTCCAGAAGACAAAATGCAGTTTGGACAAATGAATAGCAGAGCTGTCCCCAGTGTCATTTCATTCTGGACAATACCCTGTTAAATGGAGAAAAATCCAGAACCAGCCAGACTGGGAACTCCTCTGAAGTCTAAACAAGTAAATAATAGGCATTTGCAGAATGATTGATTTGCTGAGTCTTACTGGGTGCTTTAAATATATCAGGGTCAGGTTATCTGTGCCAACCCAAAATTCAGATAGGAGGCTTACGACATGTAGATATGGACTGGTTGGAGTCACCAAGGAAAGTTCTGTCCAGTGTTTCCCACACCTCCAGCAAGATATAAAAGTTGAAGGTCTCTGGGATTTCCTCATGTTCTTGCCTTCTGCAGAGTCTTGTTCTCACCTGAAAGAAAAATGAAGGCACTTGTGAGTATCTCCATTTCTGTTGAGCTTTTAATGCTGGAAGTTGCTGACTCTTGAAAGCCAAAGGAGAGGGGAGAAGATGCTCAATGAGTGGTGCAAAACAGGGGGCAAAGACCTGTGTGGGGTTTCTTGGGGTGGTTCAGTGGGAAACCTGCATTTCTTGGGTCACTGCACTCAAATGGCATCATTTGAGCAGAGAGTGCAGAGCTGGTTACTTATTACTGGTTATTTATGATTTAATAATTGCAGTTGTAGAGGCAAATCAAGAAGTAACAAAGTGTCCAGGAGGGACTTCTGAAAAAAATAAAAACATTTAATGGTGAAGTTGTCCTGCTGTTATTCAGGCAAAAGAGACCCAAATAGCAAGAACTTTACAGTGAAGAATTGTTAATGTTTCCAACTAATACACATGTTAAAGGGGTTGTTTTTCAAACTGATGCTACAGCTGCTGCCCTCGGGGGGGTTGAGGTCACTGCCTGGTGTTCTGAGGGAAGATGCTCATTCCTTTTACAGGCTGCAGTTCTCTTTTGCCTGGGAGTCTTCTGGCCTCAGACATCTGCTCTGCAGGTGAGTAGATGATGAACCTTCTCCTGAATGTGCTCATTGAAAATGTGTTGCATCCCTGAGCAGGGGAATAGAACAGGCAGAAAAGCACAGAAGAAACTAAGAAGTTGAGCAGAGAAGCACAGAAAGGGCTAAGAAGTTGGGCAGAGAAGCACAGAAGGACTAAGAAGTTGGGCAGAGAAGCACAGAAGGACTAAGAAGTTGGGCAGAGAAGCACAGAAGGGACTAATGAGTTGGGCAGAGAAGCACAGAAGGACTAAGAAGTTGGGCAAAGAAGCACAGAAGGGACTAATGAGTTGGGCAGAGAAGCACAGAAGGGACTAATGAGTTGGGCAGAGAAGCAGAGAAGGAACTAAGAAGTTGGGCAAAGAAGCACAGAAGGAACTAACAAGTTGCTTCTTGCCAAGTGTAGAGAAAAAGAGCTTTGGCCAGAGGTGTCAATCAAGGCAGAGGTAACTCTGTGCAGGTGCATCTCTGAGGACACAGGTCCCCTCAACTCCAGCTCAGATTTGGAGACTGGTGCAGGCTCCTGCCAGCCCCAGACAGCTGGGGTGTCCCAGGCTGGCTCTCCTCAGCCTGCAGAAGGGCCTGTGGCACAACTGCTGCCACCTCAGAGCCTCCTGAGGCTGCTCGAGGGCTGGGAAGGGATTTGGTGTTTACACCAAGTGGGTTTGTTGCTCCTGTTCAAGATGAAGGCGGGTGATGATCACCAATTCTGTGCTTTCTTGCCACAGTCCTTCCTCCTGAGGGAGCCTGGCAGCAACTATGTCACCGGGACCATGACCATCCACAGCGAGGAGCACGTGGTCGATGTCCACGTCCGCTCCGGCGTCTACTCCTCCGACACCATCTTTGACTACTCCCACGTCAGTAAATCAAGGAATCTGCCTCAGCTTCATCTCTGGGGGTGTTTTTAACCTGAGAAATTATTTTAGTGTGTTTTTAGCATGTGTTGTCCCAAAAGTTGTCTCTTTGAAGCCTCCCATTGCCTTTCCCCCTCCTGGTTTCACCCACAGGATTGGTCAGTTTAAAAGACTTGTGATGAAATCTGTGGTGGCACTTCATGAGAGTGAGGAGAATGGCACTGCCCTCCATGAGGGTGGAGCTGGGGGTGGGCTGCCAGTACAGTCTGTCAGAAATGATGTTTCCAGTCTTGCAGACAGGCTGTGCCAGTGTAAATAGAGTCATTCCACAGCAGCAGCCTCTGTGGCCACTCAGGGTTTCTTCTGAAGTAGAGACCATCAACTAAGATGGTTGCCAGCCCTTCTAATGAAACATTTAACCTCCACTGTTCCATGCCAGGGGTACATTGCCACCAGGCTGTTCTCCCGCAATGCCTGCTTCATCATGAAAATCAGCAAGGAATACATCCCGGAGCTGGAGGAGATCGGGCGCCTGGCCTTTGAAACACAGGTGGGGCTGTGGGGAAGGAGGGCTGGGGAGAGCTGGGATGGGCTGGGGAGTGGTGAGATGGGCTGGGAGAGTGATGGGATGTCCTGGGGGAGTGATGGGATGTCCTAGGGCAGAGGTGGGATGGGCTAGGGGAGTGATGGGATGTCCTAGGGGAGAGGTGGGATGGGCTGGGGGAGTGGTGAGATGGGCTGGGGAGAGACATGGGATGGGCTGGGGAGTGATGGGATGTCCTGGGGGAGTGGTGGGATGGGCTGGGGAGTGACGGGATGTCCTGGGGGAGTGGTGGGATGATGTCCTGGGAGCCCCCACTCTGCCTGCAATGACAGCTGCTCTTGGGAGTGCCTTGTGCTGTCTCAGCAATGATGGGGCTGATCTGACAGAACTTCCAGGGAGTATCACGTGGCACATTCTCTTGAGCCAATGAGCAATCATGGCCCCCCTGCAGCTGTAAAGGAGGTTGTCAAGGTGCCTCCAACTGTATGATGGAATTTGACTCCTTTGAGGTGATCACAACCCAAGTCCAGGCAGATTTGCCCTTTATTCATCATCCTGCTGATGCTCTGAGCTTGGCACAGCTTGAGTTTTACTTTTTATTTGCAGAACAGAATTTAGAGATCAATTTACCTTGACCAGCCTTTGACTTCCCTATTCAGGCTGAGTTTCAGAAGGTGACTGGAAGTATTTCCTGGAGATCACCTGGAGTTCTGGCCCATTTTATGCCAGCCCAGCAGCAAAACTTACTGCCAATTAACATAACTTAACATGGCAGAAATGCTGCTCAGGTTTGCTGTGCTGGCAGAGTTGTTCCTGAATAGATTGAAAACATTTATTTCTTTTCAAAAGCCTGAAACTTCCCTGTCTGATGTTCTTCTGGGAGGCAAAAGAAGGTGCTTTTAGAGTTGGGAAGCAAAGCTGCCCCACTGATGCTGTGCCACCTCTCCTTTGCAGACCATGAGGAATGTTTACTCTCCAAACAACGTGTGGGCACAGTTCCAGCCTGGCACTTCGGTGCTGGGGCGCTTGAAGGACTGGCTGCTCTATGGCAAAAGCATCGAGAGACTCTGCTCGGGGCTGCCCCTCTACCAGCTCGTGGCCACCGAACGTGAGTCACAGTCAGAGCTCTCTGCTCCTCCTGGTCCTGCACAAACACCTTCCTGTCCCTCCAGCCTGACTCCAAGTGGTACCTTTGAGCTCTTCAGGCATTTCCTCCTCTTTGGTTACTCCATAAATGTTTGGCACAATGTTGAGACCAACAGAAGACTTGAAAAGGGGTTGAGATCTGTGTGTTTAGGGCTTTTCCTCACAGGCTGCAGGGATCTCCTCACTGATCATCTCTTCATCCCCTTGTTTCTTGCAGCACTAGAGAGATCAGTTACTCCACAAATGTTTGGCCCAGTGGTGAGACCAAAAGAAGCCTTGAAAAGGGGTTGAGATCTGTGTGTTTAGGGCTTTTCCTCACAAGAGGCAGAGATCTCCTCACTGATCATCTCTTTTTCTCCTTGTTTCTTGCACCGTTAGAGGGGTCAGTTATTACACAAATGTTTGGCCCAGTGGTGAGACCAACAGGAACCTTGAAAAGGGGGGTTGAGATTAATGACTTTAGGATTTTTCCTCACAAGAGGCAGAGATCTCCTCACTGATCTTCTCTGTATCTCCTTGTTTCTTGCACCATTAGAGGGGTCAGTTATTACACAAATGTTTGGCCCAGTGACCATCAGGAGCCTTGAAAGGGGATTGAGATCTGTGTGTTTAGGGTTTCTCCTCACAGCCTCCAGGGGTCTCCTCACTGCTCATCTCTTCACCCCCTTGTTTCTTGCAGCGCTGGAGAGGATCGATGGCTGTGCCAGTGCAGGAATCCCGAGCATTTTGGGCCTTAAAATCTGTGAGCAACTCATTTCAACTGGATCTTGACATTCCTGCTGCAAGGATTTGCCTGGTTTCTTTGCATGCTTTTGTGGGGGTGAGCGTGTTCTCCAGCTGGAGCAGAGCTCGGGCTCGAGGTCCAACCTGCCTATTTACAGCTTTGATGTACAACAAGCCTATGACACACAAATAAAGCCAATGCTTTAATACCTGAGGAAAACACTTTGTCCTTTTTCTCCATCCAAAGTCAGAGCAGGATGAAAGTGGGCAGTGCCAGTTTTCCTGCAAAGAGTCTGATGCCTGAAAAGTCTGTAAAAAAAGACTCCAAGCCATATTTTGGTAGATCAGATAAAAGGGCAGTGACTTTAATGAGCACCCAGGCTCGCCCAGGAACACATCAACAAGCTCTGATTTCCATGGCTTTTATAATATAATCCAAGCTTTAATTTCCATGGCTTTAATAATATAATCCAAGCTCTAATTTCCATGGGGTTTATAATATAATCCAAGCTCTACTTTCCATGGCTTCTTTAATATAATCCAAGCTTTAATTTCCATGAGGTTTATAATATAATCCAAGCTCTGATTTCCATGGCTTTTATAATATAATCCAAGCTTAATTTCCATGGCTTCTTTAATATAATCCAAGCTCTACTTTCCATGGATTGTATAATATAATCCAAGCTCTAATTTCCATGGATTGTATAATATAATCCAAGCTCTACTTTCCATGGGTTTTATAATATAATCCAAGATCTAATTTCCATGATTTGTATAATATAATCCAAGCTTTAATTTCCATGGTTTTTATAATATAATCCATCCAATCATCACTTCACACATTTCCAGTTCAACCCTTTACCCATCCTGGTCCCACCCCTGTTCCACCCCCCAGGAATTGAGTCTGGGGCCGGTGAGACCTCCTCTTCCTCACTCCTCCTCTTCCTCAGGTTCCTGGAGTTCTTCCAATGTTCTGATTTCTGGATCACTCTGCCCTGTGTTTATGTATCTTTTTGATATTTTCAATCTTCTACCTTGACCAAAAGACTTAAACAGCTTCAGGAATTTGAGCTCCCTGTTCTGGGACAGGGGGTAGTGATAGAAAGACACCAAACTCAAACTGCTGGAAGTATTAACCCACCAGATCTACTTTGTTACAGCTACTCTGTTTCCAAAATCTATAAAATGTGAAAACCAAAAATCAAAAGCCCTTCTTGCATCAAGACACATTTCCCTTTGGGTTATTCCTGTGCATGGCCCAGGCCAGGAAACACCACCAGAAGAGGGTTTTCCAGTGGACAATCTCCCTCTGGCATCAGAATCCAACCTCTCCAGGTGCTGGTTGACCTCAGGGACAGCTGCTGGAGGGAGGGAGCAAACAGGGGGTTGGAGAGCAGGGGAGGGAGCAGATTTACCTCCCCACCATCTTCAAAACAAGGCTTGAACTCCCTGGGCCAGTGGAAATTCGGGGCTGTCTGAACACATGCAGAGAGTTCTTGGTCTGGGTATTCTCAAACCTGGATAGAGGAGACTGTCACAGTCCTACAATGTTTGGCACCTGGAGTGAGGTTTCCCTTTCACACAATGCCAGGGCACAGAGAGCTGTGGGTGCCCCGTCTTGGAGGGTTGTTTGTGGCAGGAGCTCCGTGCTGATCCCGGGGAATGGTGGAATTCACCCCTTTCCATCAGTGGTGGGTATTTTGGGGCTGAAAATTGAATATTTACTGTTTATTGGAGCCCTGGGTGGCTGCCAGAGGACAAGTTTCCTTTGGTCCCAGGTCTGCAAGTTGTTGTTTTCAAATCAAACTCCTGATCAAATCATCTGCTATTTATTAAAGGAGCATTTTATCATATGGGGAAGTTGCCCTTTTAGATGAGTTGTATTCACATCAAGGCTCTTGTGGGCTCTTGGTGAGCCAAACAAAGTTTCTGGAGAGTCAAACTTGGGTAATTAAATCCAGGCATACTCGTTTTATGCTCAATGAACTTTAAAACAAGCCTCAACACCTCACTATCTGCCACTTAATTCTGAGTTAGGGAGGTCGTGTCCCTGCCCTTCATGGACTCAAAAATGGAAGAAGGTGGTTTCAGGCTTTAATTTGAGTTCCCAGACTCCTTGGATCAGTCAGGCCTGTGAGGAATATATTTATTTGCCATGTTCTGCTTCCCTCAGTGCTTTATAGGGTGGTCTGTTCCCACATGGGCAAGTCACAGCTCTGACCTTGAGCCTCTTGGTATCCCCAACAGCCTCAAAGGACCAGCTGGAAAAGGCTGTAGAGCAAAGGACATTTATTCTCAGCTTAAAATAACTAATTACAGGGCAAACAGGACTGTGCACCCAGCTCTGACCAAAGCAGAGAGAAGGACGTCTCAGGAGAAAGAAATGTGATATTTTATTTATTGACACTGTGTTTGCCCTTGTGATTTCCTGCCATTTCCTTCCTGGCTGCCCAGGCCACAGTTTGCAGTGTGTTTTATGGAGCTGTCTTACACTGTAATTAATTTATTCTGTCTTACACTGTAATTAATTTATTCTGTCTCACACTGTAATTAATTTATTCTGTCTCACACTGTAATTAATTTATTCTGTCTCACACTGTAATTAATTCATTCTGTCTTACATTGTAATTGATCTGTTCTTCTTATCTGGCAGCTGTTTGATGTTATTGTTGGACTGCAGGGGAAAACCAAGGCAGTCAAAAACAGCAACAACAGGTAAAGAGTCCTGGAGATCAGGACCATCTGTTGCCTTAAATAGCTGTAGGCTGAAAATGTCCACCTTTAAATCCACCCTTTGTCAGCAAAAGGTCTGCACTGAGAGGTCACATCCCAAGGAAATCACAGGTCATGGAATAATTAAGGCCAGAAAAGACCTTTAAGATCATCAAGTCTGACCATCAACCAGAAGCACCACCATGTTGACCACCAAACCATGTCCTCAAGTGCCCCATCCACATGTTTTTTGGACACTTCCAGGGGTGGTGACTCCACCATTTCCATGGGGAACATCTTCCAACGCTTCAGGACCCTTTCCATGCAGGAATTTCCCCAATATCCCCCCTGCCCCTGCCCTGGCCCAGCCTGAGGCTGTTCCCTCTCCTCCTGTCCCTGTTCCTGGAGCAGAGTCCACCCCAAC
>JAOXXN010000162.1:20106857-20128824 GCA_026770055.1 Myrmophylax atrothorax | reverse complement strand
TGGGTGTGGAGGTGCCAAGGACTCCCTGCAGGGGAGTTCTCCCAGCTCCTCTGCCAGGCTTCTTTCCCAGCCAGCTCTCAGGCTGAGGGGTCAGGTGTGCCCTGGGCAGCTGCTGCCAATGGTCCATTGGTGACAGTTCCTGGGAAATGGGATAGAGGGTGTAGAATACACAGCTTTGGTCACCCCCACACAGTGATAAACTGGTCTCACCTGCTGAACTAGGACAGTTACGACATCTCTGCTTTGTGAGTGTTCCCTGGGTTTTCACACCCAACTCAGGGCCAGGGACACTGGCTCTGATGTGCAGCCAACATCTGCAACCAACCTGCTGTCAGAACACTCTGCTTTAATTGCTTGTGGGTTTCTCCACTTTAATTGGTCTGACTGACACTTCCCATTCCAGGCTGATGTTTGCCTCAGGCTTTTTTTTAAAGTTTCAGCAAAAATGAATTGGCTTTTTTAAGAGTATAATTTATGTGGAAAATGCATTGTTCTTACCACAGTAAATTTTTCCATTTTATTGAGACATTCTTGTAGCCTCTGATCTAGAATAGTGGTCTGATGTTTTACATAAGTTAGTGTATGAACAGGCTGGGAATGTTACCCGAATTTAGACAACTTAGGAGTTTGTGGGGAATGGCAGATAACATGCTTCAGGAAGAGGGAATTGCTAATGCTTCAGATTGAAGCATTCACAAGGCAGGAGTGGCAGAACTAAGCAGCAGCTTTGCCCTGCACGTAGGCATTGTGATTCCATATCATCCAACCTTGTATTTCATAATTCAGAAGCCCAGGTGGCTGAATTAAGGTTGCATATCTTGCATTTCCCAAGCTCTGAGGGTTTTGTGTTGGTTGCTTTTTTGCAAACTACCTCTTTCTTTTAAACACTGGTTGATTCTGTTTTGGAGTCTGCAACAAAACAGAACTGAAAGCAACGTTTACTTTCTTCAAAATATAAATCTAGGATTCTCTACCTAAACTCTGTTGAAAACATATAAATGTCTCATGATAAAAAAAATCCCCTAAAGCAGACACTTGATCAAACAAGGTATTGTTGGGGTGGGTTGCCTTGGAGGGCTTGTGTAGCTGAGTTTAGTAACATCAGGGATCCTGTCTGCAAGATGTGTTCAGCAGGAGGATCTCTAAATGATTTATGAACACCTGAATCAATAAGCAACCACTGGTGTTGAAAATGTCTTTTGAAGTAAGGTAACCCAGCCTGCTTTTACAGTGTCTGCCTGGAGTCCAAAAGAAGGAAGCAGGTTGAAGATTACCATCTCAACAGGCTCTTGAGGAGTAGGATTTCCTAAGGAAATCTCTCCTAGTCATTTAACCACTATTGCCCCTCAGACAAAGGTTCTGTTGGAAGAAAACTGGAGGAACAGTCATGATAAAGCTGTGGGATCTCTGCAGCACTGGAGTACAGTTTCCAGTCTGCAGCTGGGCAGGGCTGGCTATTGCCTGTACAGAGTCCCAGAGCCACAGAATGGGTTGGGCTGGAAAAGACCTTTGAGCCCATCTCATCCCACTCCCCGACATGGGCAGGGACACCTCCCACCAGCCCAGGTTGCTCCAAGCCCTGTCCAACCTGGCCTTGGACACTTTCAGGGATGGGGCAGCCACAGCTTCTCTGCCCAACCTGTGCCACCACCCTCACAGACAAGAATTTCTTCCTAATATCTAACCTAAATTTTCCCTTTTTCACTTTGAATCCAGATGCAAATGGGATTATTGTCAAGAGGAAAGTGCCAACATTTCAAAACTCAGATTTTACATCACACATATTTTTTTGCTTCAATTCTGCATAAAGAATGTTCAACAAAAGCTCCACTAAAAATACTAGGACACCAAGAAAACTTCCTTTGCTGTTTTCCATTTAGAAATGCCACAGCCATTAGCAGTGAACTCCAGGGGCTCTTTGGCTGTCCTTGAGATGCAGGAGCAGGCTGAGAACACTGCCCCAGGGCCGAGGACTACACACACACACAGTGGTGCAATAAGCTCTGAGCAAACTGGTGGAAATCCAAGGCTTTGGGTTTGTTGCTGAAGAGAAGCAAATCTGACACTTCTGACTTCAGTTAGGGGTCCAAGAGCTGCTGAGTTCACTGTCACAAAGCAGTAACCTCAACACGGAGACAAAGCTCCTCAGCTTGCAAGATTGTTATTGTAAAACCAGGATCAAGCTTGCAGGCTTCCGGGCCACTAATCTTAGGACGAGGAGCTCTGGCAATGATTATTACTATTTCATCACTCAGCTGTAAGTTCTGAGAAAGAGAACAGCAAGATCCATCAATGCAGACTTCGATCCAGAACAACCGAAGTCACAAATTTTGAGTTTTGCTGTTCTGCTACGAATGCCCACAAAATCTGCTACCAAGAGCTGTATCACTCCACCAGAGTGACAGAATAGCAGCCTCACAGCACTAGCAAATGTGTCACATATTCATGGTTTCAACCAATAAACTGTGACAGACATCCTTCTAATAATTTTCTGAGGAAAAAAACCTGCTGAGTGAAAATTCCTGACCCAACCACAAAAATTCTGTTGGAAGCCACAAGAAGTGCCAGGTATCGGAACAGACTGAACTTCGCTGACTATCAGCTTCACAGATTAAAGATTTTCTCTGATTTTTTTTTTTTTAAGGGGGAGATAACACCAGACATCTGGTTGAATTTTAACATTTCTTAGCAGAGACTTGACAAGACAACAGATTCACAGTTAATGAATTCAAAGCTCCATGAATATAGAACAGCTCCAGCTCTTCGAGGATGAGCGTTACCTCCAGAGAGCTCAGCTACAGAGCAGGGATGCTTCATTTTGCCAGGAAGGCTACCCAGCTATGCCACCATAAAGAATCAGCTCATTCCCTTTGGGATCACCACTGGTTCACAACAGCTCCATCTAGTTAGGAAAAGAAACACCCAAAATATAACCAAGTAACATAAGGCTGATTATCTTCCCTTTCAATGAAGTTTCAAATTCCTCATGACATGTCAGTGATGGATGAAGAGTTTTTAAAAGACCCTGTGGCAAGAATGAGAGCACTCTTGAGTGTGAGGGAAAAGAAAAAACTCATCATAGCTTACAGAGGGAGAAAAGCTGGCACAGAAAGAAGGGTCTTTGACTTGATGTCTGATCAGACTATTCCAAATGGCAGATGGATCCCTGCAAACAGAGGAGTTCTGTGCTGCCAGCAAGTACTTCTGCTTAAAATGTTCTGGAACCTGGAAACAATAGGAAATAAAGCAGAAGAGCTCAAAATGTCATGGCTAATGTAGACATCTGTTATAATTATGCTGCATGAATGCAGCAAACGTTCCCATAAATATTCCCTCTGGTATTTGCAACCGTTTGCTCTGGTCACACTGACTCACCTGGCCATGAGCATTCCACAGGCTGGCACAAATATTTGGAGAAAGCAATTTAGAGCCATGGAAACAAAACTCCATCTGCCTGGGTATGTTCACTGCATTGTTCCCAGAGTCAGGCATTGTAAAATATCAGTGAAACAATACGCAATGTGACCCAGACATCTCCTCCTGGGTCTCTGCCACCGACACTGTGGGCACAGAGCACAGCCCAGCTGTGCAGTGCCAGAGCACACTGGGGCATTGCTCCTCCAAAATACTCCTGGAAAACTCATCCAAAACAAGGGCAGCAAATGACTCCGTGTGGCAAACATGGATTTTGGTATCCAGTCTCCACAGAAATGGCAATAATAACAGCAATAGCATGGCAGAGTTTAGGACCACCAGATCTAAGGACATTCTCTGTCCCCCCTTTCAGAACAGGGAAAATGGGAATTGTATCTGTAATGCTGCTATTAATGTCTTCCCTTCAAGTGTGGAAGAAGGGACCTCTCACCCTGGCCTGTTTATTCTGGACAGCAATGGGTTACTCAGGGAACAAAGGCAGAAGCAGACAGAGCTGTCCTGTCCCCAAAGGTTTAAACTGCCTCTGTATGTACACATCCCTTCACAATCACAAAAATGAACCAGGAGCTGTCAACAAGATTATTGGAGAGGAAATCAGATAGCAAAGCATGAGTAATTACCTCACTAAATCAAGTAATCTCTTTAATCTTGAAAGGAAATTTCAAACCTGCCTTTCAGCAAGCTTTCTTTCCATTTCCACACTCGATTTAGGTGTAAAAAATCTTTGGGTTTATTTTTAAGAAATGTATAGCAGGACTGAACTCAGATGACCGTGTCTTGTTGGGTGTGAAGAAATTATTTAAGACAAATTATAGTGCTGTCACACTCATACCTCATAGTTTAAAATAAATCTTGTCATCTAATTATACAAGAGCTTGAGTTTGTTTAACAAATTTCTCAGAGGTATTTGTGTGGCACTACATTTCCCTTCGCCTTTGATTATAGCCTATCATTTCAGTCCTCGTCCTCTGCAGCTTTCCATGGCTCATTGTGGGGTTTTTAACAGGTGGCATTTATCACATCTCAACTGGGCTAAAGCACATAAGACCACGGAGTCCCAGCACAGTTCTTGGCAAATCCCAATTAAAGAATTATTTCAAAACAAAGGCATCCCAAAATGGGATTTCTGCTCCCAGCTAACAACATCCACACAGAGAAACTGGGTCTCTGAAAACAGTTTTGATGTCCCACCCACAGGTCTACAGAGGAAATTAAGGGAAAAGGAAAATTCCCCTTGTGTTTTAATTCCCATTATATCCTATCAAACTGTCAGGGCAAACTTGACTAGAATCAGCCAAATCATGATCATTATTTCAAGAAATTATAGTCTGCAAAAGAATCTGTGTCTTCCCTTCTTGTTTGTCCCTCAAGTCAGACAAGCTGTGAATTGTTCAAGAGGGTCCTCATTGAGGCAACAAGAAGAGGGGCAAGAAACTGTCATCAGAGAATAATGAAGTTAAGCACAGCTCCCTAGGAAGTGCTAAACCAAATTATCGTTGATAGAGTATTGAAAGAATTTCATTGACCAAAAAATTGAAGACAAGTGTAAGAAATACAATAACCAGTCTCCACAGGGAATGGGAAGTACTTGGGAAGTTGGCAAGGGCCTGAGTGACTGGGCCTGATTGTGAAAGATGCATCTTATCTCACAGATGTTATTTACTGTAAGCCAAGAATAATATTTGTGGCTTAATCACCTGATCAGCATAATCTGGGTTCTCAGTGACTCAGAACTGCAAGTGCTCGTCAACATGCAATTACACACCCAGCACTGGAGGCTGCATCTTCAAACAGGTCAATTAGTGTTTTCCAGCCCATGAATTGCCAAGCCCCAGACTGAGATGGGCAATATCTGGTTCTCTGTCCAATGTAACATGCTTTGTGTTTTTCCTCTCAGCATTTCTGGCTGCTTCTTTTCTCTTCAGTGGAAGAACTGCAGCTGCTTCATCACCCCTTTCAGAAACATTCCTCTTACTGGGCATATTCTGAAGGTATGACAGCCAGGAGACTTTGCCTGATTGCATTCAGGAAAATCATTGCTCAGTTCTGGAGCTCATTTTATCAGTGATAAACTGACTGCAGTTTTATTCCTTTGCTATGAGGCTTCCAATAGTGAAACTTAAACCAAAAATTGTAAAAGAAAGGAGCCTATCACAGCCCTGCCTGTTTAGTTTACAACTTAAAATCTCCATCAAAATCAGATTTTGATACATATATTCACCCTTTCTAGTAAACAGGGTCTAATTAAAGATCTTCTTAAGCATCAACTTGATTCCAACACCACCTCATCAGAAGGACTGCAGACTTTACCTGTCATAGTAATTGTTAGAGGCAGTTCTTAGCATAAAAAAGAGTAAATAAAATCCATAAGCATCAAGTCTGCAGGAATTTTGGCAAAAATAATAAAAAATAAAAACAAGAAGAATTTATGTATTTTCAATAATCAGTCATTACTCAGTAAATTTCTTTAGTTTTTAAAGAATTTCCACCGAAGTCCATCTCAGTCTCTGGAGGAGTGAAAGCCCTGCTAATGATTTCATTTCAGAACAAGAAAGATTTGCTTTCCACTCTCTGTTCTGTGCCACTCCAAGATCCTTTGCTGTTGGTGGTGGTGATGGAAGAAGCAATTTGCTCCTGACTAGAACAGGCAAATCTTCCTGACGAAAAGCAAGGCAGCTTTTTTTGTTTGTTCCTCAATGAAATCAATAACCCCCAAAATGTGCTGGGTCCCCTTTCCATTTTGGAAGGCACTGGGCAGCTGCAGGGCTCAGTGGTGTTCATAGTCCTCAGAGAACACTGTTTGGGCTCACTGATCACCTCAGACACCCAATACAAACCCAATTTGTCTCAGTGATAATTGGCACGCTGCTATTAGTGCATTATACACGGCTGTAGAAATTAATCTCAGATTCAAGCACTGCCTGTGTGCACTGCAATTTGTCTTTCCACACTTGCTACTGTCAGATCAAGTTTTTATCTACTCTTAATTTTAAGCATTTAATTACATTAGTATTCACATTATAAAACATACAAAGAGGTCTCAATTACCATTGCCCTTCTTGAAATGAATTAATTTAAGTTATAAATCCACTCTCCTCCAGAAAGGGACATCCAGAGAATCACTGTTTAGCTCATGGACTCTCTGGTGTTTTCTTCCTGTCTAAATGAGATATCCTCACTGTACTCCTACTGGAGTGCACCCAATGTCCATTTATCACTGTGCTTTTCATTTGCTTTTGAGTCACAGGAATGACCCTTCATCTGTTACTTCATTTAAATGACACTGAACCCTTTTGGGGGATTCTGCCCCATAAGTAATGGTAAATACCCTGAAAATCAAACCTGTAAAACCATCTCTGGCTTTCATGTTTTGCCAGATTACCCTTAAAAGGAACCTTTTCTCAAATTATTACCCTCTGTGTTTCAGTAGATTTCACTTCCAGAAGCTCTATCCATGATGGAGAAAAAGAAGGAAATGACGAATTCAAATCAACATTAGTGAATTTTCCAAATGGATCTTTGAGCTCCAAAGTGCCAGCCAGCTGAGCCAGAGCCCAGCCCACGCTGCCCACTGTCCTTGCCCAGCTGCTGCTCTCTGTCCTTGGCTGCCTAGACTTTCCCAGGCACTGCCATTTCCACAAGAGCAGACCACGTTCCCAATCCTCTGTATGGCTGTCACTGCTCACCTGCCTGTGCCTTCACCTGCATCACGTGGGCACTGCCCACCACCTTCCTGCACCCCTCTGGACAGCTGCCAAACCTCAGGTGAGCCTCCCTTCTGGAAGTGAGCACACTCCAGTGCATGTTCCCTTCACATGCAAACCTTCAGCAGCTCTTGAGCAGGAGTGATGTCTCCTCTAGGGACAACCACTGGCCTTCCTGGGCACCACTCAGGACATACTATTGCTCCTTCTTCTGTGTCAGCCCAGGCTTAGGAGGTGTTGACTTTTCTAAAGGGATGGATGAATCATGTTTAAGTCAAGGAAGGAATAAAAATAAGCTCCCTTTGTTTGTGTGAGCAAAAAGAAGGGATGAGTTCCAAATGGGAAGCAGGAAAGTTGAGCAAGGCGAAACAGAACTGGTGGAATGGATGCAGGAGGGGATTAGGGGGGGTAAAGAAAGGCTGAAGCCTGGAGCTAGCAATGTGGTAGCAGAGCTTCACATATTGGCAGGGAAGCCAAGAAACAATACTGGCAGATAGTGGATGAGAAAGGAAAGAGGATAGGAAAGGATTAATAATTCAAAGCTAGCTTAGAGTGGCTTAGTCTCCATGCTCAAGATCCAGATAGAAACAGTGAGCAGGGGTTGCTCCAAAGGAGCCTCTGTCCAGCCCAGGGGAGAGCACCTGTCGGATACCACAGAATGGAGGACAATTTCCTCTTCCCTGGGCAGCTCATAAAGAGGATTATCCAATGAATAAAAAGGGTTTTTCAGCAACAGCTCTATTCTGCATCACAGACACCCAGCTAATGCTCCAAAGCTTGTCTAAGAAAGAGGAGAGCAAAACTATGCTCACAAAGCCAGAAATCGGCTCTTGGAATGGTGGTCCCATGGCTGCTGAGCCAGGGCAGGTCCTTAAATGAGAGCTGTGACAGCTTTTCTCCTTGCCTTAGCAAGTGTAAGAAAGAGCTGTTCAGCAAATTCTCTGCTCACTATACATGAGATTTTTCTCAGTACCATGTGGTTAATCTGGGTATCTTCACAGCAAATGTATTTCAGAGAAACTCTCGCTGATGTCCATACAGAGAAGCCCCTACTTTAACACACCCCTCCCATCTCTTCCAAAATCCCCCTAAGCAGCTATTTTGCCTCTGCCCTGCTGAGTATTACCAACAGGTTTGCCTGGCATTGAGCTAAATTTACATATACCTTATGCAGTCAATAAAGAGAGAATGATGTAAACCTGATTCATACCCTGTAAGCCAAATTCATCCTCTGCTATGAAAGGATTCACTGTCTGGTGGCCACTGAAGATGCATAAGACAACAAGAACTCCTGCAGCTGTCTAAAGTGATAACCATCTCCAACCTCAGTGCCAAAACCACTTAGAATTTCACAGTTAGTCCCTGAATTACTCCAGAAGTCATTACAAACACAGCTTTGTTGTTGGTCTCCAAAAATTTTCAACCTAAGGAAATAAGAAATTCAAGGAACAATAACAAAACAAGCTCACAAATAAAGTAGCTGAGAAATATGTCTCAAATGATCTAATTTAACTATGCTAAGTCATTTCCTCATTTCCCATTGTTCACATGCCCTGGCGAGCCATAGGAATAATACAAAGACAAAGTATCCTCTAGCTATAAACTCCTTCCACAGTTAAGTCCTGAAAAGAAAATATGTATACTAATTATCTCATCATTAAGTCACTAATTATATTGGAAAAACTGAAATACACTGATTTTTTTTTCTATTGCCCTTGGGGGGAAAAGTTGGTATATAATTATCAGTTTGCCTAACTCTCTACTTGCCCTTTTGTTTTAATAATGAAAAAACCCACTTTCATCTGTCTGCAAAATAGTATCACAATGAGACAGACTGGAGGAAATATGAACCCAGTGATGGTTCAGGGCTCTGGAGAAAACAAGCAATATCCATTCTAACCCCTTCCTGACCTACCACTGGCCTTAGACAAACAAGTTAAGCATTCAATTAGTAGAAAAGAAATGAATGTGCTGTTTATTAACTTGGAGGAGAAAGCGCAGTGTTGTGCATATTAATTGCCCTAATATGTCACGCAGCATCTGAACTCCTGTTATATAAATCCCATCCTGTTGCAGACACTCAGTCC
This sequence comes from Myrmophylax atrothorax, assembly GCA_026770055.1. Lineage (NCBI taxonomy): Eukaryota > Metazoa > Chordata > Aves > Passeriformes > Thamnophilidae > Myrmophylax > Myrmophylax atrothorax. The sequence goes on along the minus strand of JAOXXN010000162.1, from coordinate 20,119,598 downwards.
TGTGAGGCAACTTGGTAGCAAAATGTCTTGCACACAGGTCTCTGCATATTTGCACTACACAGAGGAAGTGTGGAATTAATGATTTCTCAATTTCAGTATGTCCTGTACCTTGTTTATTTATCAAAGCTCGAAGCTCCCGAACTCCTTGATATCTATTCATTTAAACTTGTTTTCCATCCTCTATCTATCTTTCCTGTGCTCCCTCACTCCCAGCTCTTCACTTTGATCTTTAACTTCTATCTCTCTTCTGATTTGGGTCTGTATTTGCAAGCACTGTCTTATAACCTCATTACAAAGAAGCCTCCTCAGCTCACCTGCAGGATGCTCTGCCCTGGGAGTGTGGTCAAGCAACCTCTCTCTGCAAGGCTCTCAGTGGTGGACTGAGTGTGTGTCACGCTGGTTTGGGGTTGAACTCTGCTAAAACCAGTCTGACTCAAATGACCCCGAATTTACCATCCTGAGAGGGGAGCAGAGATTTGGCAGATGTGGTAAAGTATCCTTCTCTCTAAATGCTGGGCAGACACAGCTGGACTGGAGGCATCAGGCTGATAGGCAGTCACTTGATACTGCAAAAGTCCAGTCCACTCTCACAGGACAGGTTCTTCTGACACAGCCCCTTCTTGGAGTGTGTGTGGAGATTCCTCCCTTGGGTGGGGACGCCCCTCAGGGTCACTTCTTGAGGCTGAGGGAAGGAGATATGCCCACAGTCACTGGTCTGGGTGAGTCCCATCAATCTCTACTTAGTAACAGTTTCTTTCTTTTTTGCTAGCTTTAATATAATTGCACTAATATAATTGCTTTGATAGTGCACTGCACTATACTAGTAATTTTAGCTTCTATACTGTGTGGTAAATAATTGTGATTAAGATCTTTTTATCGAATCACTTTCCGTAATAAATACCCATTTTTATATAAATATATCTGGTTCACCATCCTTAACCCTGTGGGACAAAGTTCAACAAAGGCAAGTGAAAAGTTTGCCCCCTCCTCCTGTTCATATAATGTCAATGCACTCTATGCATATTGTTAAAAAATTATCCAAACCTACACAAAATGTTCTCTGTAGAGTAGAACAAACTAAAACTTTAGTAACTGCCATGTAAGTCCCTTGGCATTCCTGCAGCAGTGCTCAATAAAATATGGATATTCCTGATTTGTTATTCTATTGCCTGACCTCGAGAACATGTGATCACCACCCATCCTCACAGCCTGTACAGAAATCCTCTTCCAATCTGTCGTGCACTATTGAAGTTAAGAAGTTAAAGCTCAGGTTGGTTAATTAGATGTAAGACAGGGACACAGAAATCTAAACTCAATATAATTCATTTCTGGAGACAGAGAAGTCAAGTGTGCATTCCACTCGAGAGCTTGTCCAGCTTCTCAGGGTATTTATTCAGTACTCCTGCCCTGGAGCTCCAGCAGGTCTGCAGCAACACCCACTGCAGTGCTGTGCAAGGATCTGCAGGTCCTTCTGGAATCACACCACAATTTACATGGCACAAAAGACGGTTTTACACAAATAGCTCTGTTGCACAGGTGGAATTCCAAGTATCTGTCAGCAGGAAAGAGAAACCGAATGAACAATACACATTTCTTCCCTTGGCCTCAGAATTAAAAAATAATCTCGTTATGACATGTTTATCTGCCTTTTCTGGTTGGTAACATTCCAAATATCCCACTTGTTTTCACACAAACAAGATGTACTACAGGTAGACTAGACTTGTGGCCCCACTGCACAACACCTTTTCAGTTTTAAATGTTCCAAAAACGTTCAAGAGCCATACTTAGAAAAATCAAACTGATTCTGTTAGTCCTTGGATGAAACCCAATGCTCCACTCCACACACACACCTGGCTCCAAGCAGCTAAATACATTCATGTGTCAACATGAACATTTTTCACAGCAAATCAGGAATCTTCTTACAGAGACAGATGAATAATAAAATTCTCTTTGTTCTTCGCTATTGTATATAGATGTTCTCTGTACTTGTGATTGCTCATGTTTCTCTGCATCACCCTGTTATGGATACGGGGCTGTTTGCAAAAAGATGCATCTGCTCCTCTTAGCCATAAATTGTTGTAACATCCAACCCTTTCCTTCTGATTTTTTAGCTGCAGAACAGCATTTTCCCAGGCTCCCAGTTGTGTGTTTTCACTTCTTTCATTGCTCTGTCATTAATTCACATTCCCCTCAGGAAGAAGGACTGAGGACTTTTTTTTGTGAGAACAGATTGTATGGACTAAATTTGTATTTTTCTCCAGAAGACACAAAAAGTACTGCAGGTGGGTTGTGTACATGGTTAATGTTAAGACCATTTTTCTTATGAAGTTCTATTATTGCAGAGAAGTCAAGTGGTCTTGCCTCAGATTCAGAGACAATGCAGAAACCTGGTGGTTTACCCCAAACTGCAGCAGTTACAGGAGTTGGTGAGGAGTTTTACAGTGTTTGTAGCAAAGGGCAGAACCTGGAACTCCAGGACATCTAAATCTGGAACATTTCAACTCGACACTTCATTTGTTTGTATAAATCACTGAGGAGGATGGTTGAGCACTCAGCTTACAGCAACAGATTATCACATTCTGAAATCATGAGTAGGAGTAATCAGATTGTCTAAATAATGCAAAGCAGCTTTATTTGCTGCTCTCCTACAGCAATTACAGTGCCTAGTTGGTCATTTTCTCAATGTAGTAACCTCACAAGCAATGGAAATCTTTTTTTTTTTTCATAGAAAAAGCAGACATGGAAGGGTAACAATAGATATTTTAACAAAAAAGCTATTTGCAGGAATATTTATATGCTGTCTGGATCAACACCTCCTATTTTTGGAACATCACAGATCCAAGTACTAAAACACAAGGATGTGATTATTGTCAGAGCAGTTTATTGCTACTTCTTCTCTTGCACAGACAAAGTTACAGTTTGGGAAAATAATGGGAAGAGGCAGGAAAGATGAAACTACTTTTGCCTTATGGCAAAATTGACTTTAGTGAAAATGCATTTTTGTCTATGTGATACAAAAAAATAAGGAATAAATAGAAAGTTCAGGTTTTCACACCTTGGCTATAGATGAAACACATCTTGTACAGTCATGAAACTCCAGTGGAATAAGTGCCCCTGGGAAAATTAATAACAGGAACAAGTGATAGCATAGCACTGGAACAAGTGAACCCTGTTTTTATGGATTTAAATTGTGTGCTTGGATTCTCTGGTGTTTAATAAAGCAGAAGCTTTGCTTGCTTGTCTGAAGCCCTGCCTGCTCCAGCCCTTCCCTCCATGGTGCCATCAAACAGCCTCTCCACTGCTCTCAGCCTGCATCCATGACATCTCTGGAAGTTGTCATTCCTTAGAATCTTATTATTTCCCCAAATTTAGCTCAAGCTGGCCAGGTGGGGACACAGCCTTTCCTGCCCCTTCCCCATGCTCAGAGTGAGACATTGTAAGACTTGGCTCCTTAAGAAGCAAGACAGAATTCCTGCAAGCCCCTTCCCATCCCACCCCAGCTGAGAGGAGCTCCCAGTCCCACGAGGCCCAGGAATGTCTCATCCCCCTTCAAAACCTGCCCAAACACTCCTGCTGTGTGTGATGCTGCCAAAGCCCCAACAGTGATTGGTTTGCTGTGTCCTGAGCCCTCTGCCTATCTCCCACACCAAAAGTGCCTCATTTTTTCATGTAGTTTACAGTTTGTCTGTCTGTCCACTGCCTCATCCTGGCTGGATTTAGGCTGCAAAGCCCTTTGATGCAGAGATCACCCTCTTACCTCATTTGTTTCTTCAGCAAGAACAAAAATCATCCATGTCTATGAGCAAGGTACTGAATATTGTATTTGTTCAATTAATAGAAAATAATTACATGAATAAAATGACAGTTGATCAGGATACTGGTTAAAATCACACAGTGCTCACCCACTGACCTGCTGGCATCGACAAGGGGCTGTCAGTGGTTCCAACACACCAAATGAGAGTTTGTTCATATGACAAATGAAAGGCTTTCCCAGACTGCCCAAATTCTAACAGAGTGTTTATTCAAAGCAAACCACTTGTTTAAAGTTGGCAGACCCATTATTTTTCATATTAATATGTGTACCCACTGGAGGGTTACCACTAAGCCATTCTAGGCCTCCCTCTCCAGATGGATTGATGATTGCACTTTGATTTATGGCTCATCACCAGGACATTATTCAAAAGGCCTTGATAACTCATTTATATCGGTCAGCATGTACATTGGACTTGACAGAATCATTATCCACATAATCACCAGAACTCACACATGGACCCTGCCTTTGCTCTGGAATTGATGCTGGATTTGGAATCTCTAAGCACCCTTCAGTCCATCCCCCCTGGGAGCCACCCCATGAGCTCACACTGCACTGCAGGCACGGAGGGTCTTCTGCCCACCACGTTCCTTTGCACACATCCAGCCCAGGAACACCAGCTTTGCATGTCTGTTCTACATTATCTGCTATTTGAGATGTTACATCTGTTTAAAATGCTCCATGGTAAAAGACAAAACCTTGACATTATGAAGCTCAGCCACACTACCTTTATTTGTAGTGATTTAAAATTCTACTGCATATCGTGGGTTTCCATTATTTTACACATCCCACTGCACTCTATGAGCCCACAGAGTCAAACCTTGCAAAATCAGAATAAAAACACCATTTCTGAAAAGCATATTTCTTAAAAACTAGAAGGACTCTGGCCTCTGAGAGTTCAGCATCCACTCACACAAACACTTCCAACAGTTACATACTGAAATGGAGGAGCAGAAGAGGAGGGAGGTTGTCCCTCTCCTGCTGTTGAACAGGTTCCTTTACTGCTTTGGGCCACAGAAAAAGACCAGGCATTATCAACAGGGCTCACAAGCACCTAAATGTCATGCAAATGCATTTCATCAGACAGCCTCGGAAAGGTAAAGTTATCTTTAGCAGTAAGAAATAACTAGACAGACTTATTTCCCTTTCAGGCATTACTCACATTCTGTTATCAAATTATTCAGTGCTTAAAGAGAAATACAAACAGTCAGTAAAGATTTGAGGGCTGATGTGAGAAATTACCTTCAGCTGAACAACTCATTTAATTCTAACCAATTTACACAATCTGAATGGTCACTTCTCTCCTGCTTCAGTTCTTCCTCCTGCTGCCTCTCTCAGTGGTACAAAAAACCAAGAGGAGAAAGAGAGCCAAGTTGATTATTTGTAATTCTAAATGTCACAAGATCATTTCCAAAATTCGGATTATCACAGCATCACTTCAGCTTCTAGAAACTCATTTATTTCTGACCTGTTTTGCATTTCTGACCTGCTTTGCTATTTATGTCACAAGATGAACACTGTTGCCTTAGCTGCCACTGCTTCTGTGTATCTGTGCATAACATACATTTCAGTTCCAATTTATTACCATAAAGATTATAAAGATTTTGTTTCATGTGACAAGGTTTCACCCATATATATATTTTTCTTTATTTATTATGCAAGTTAAACTATACAGGGACTTAAGTAACTGTACATATATTTTCATGACATAACCATGGCAACTGAACATACCCCACACGGAACAAATCCCATCTCTGGAACTCCAGCTCCCACTAGATCTTCTTTAGTGAACTCAGATGTCACCACGACACTTTCAGTGAGCAAATAAACCATGTATCATGTTATTATATATTCTTATGTTTTCCTAGTGACTTCCAGGAGAGTCCACCTAAGGCTATTTAGATCCTCAGATATATTAAGCACAGGCCAGTCCAGCAGCACCTGTAACAATGGGAAGTAATTGATTTTTTTTTTCTCATAACATGGCTGTAAACAATTCTGAATATGACTGACTAGAGTAAATCTTTTTGCTTTTACTTTTTGTGACATTCAAGACAGGCTCAGAAGCAAAACCCCTCCTGATAATGATAAAAATTGCAATCCCACCTTCATGTGAACCTGTTTTTTACAAGACTGCAAAGGCTTTTCTTTTGCACAAGGTTATGCCCTTTCCATCTGGCAAAACCAAAAGAGACTAGTTGAGCAGGTTGAGCCATTAGGATGAAAATCCCATCTCTTGAACAACGCTGATACCTCACCTTCACCATTGTATTGATTGAACAGGTTGTGTGATTTACCCACGTTCCTTCAGCTGCCTGACAGACAAAACAGAAGAGGGAGAAATCTATGTCAATACAATAACATTTCTTGAAATATTGAATGAAAAATGAATGAAAAACATTCACCTGAAATTAAAAGCTGAAATACACTATTTTGCTGCTCTAGAGAGAGGTAGAAATTCTGAAAAGTTGATTTTAGGAACTGGCAGGAAATGAAATGGCGGAATTGTCAAGTCAGAAGCCTTTCCTAGACCCACCTTAGTATTCCACACCCTGAGGACACTGTTTCTGTGACAGGGCGATTTGCTGCAGGACCAACATGTGGGACAGAAAGGGACAGTGGGGAAAACTGGCTGTTCACATTTGTGTTACAGCCTGAAGCCTCCCTGGTGTCACTCTGCCAAACAGCCAGCGAGGCTGCTCTGGTAATTAGCTGCAAAGACAAAGGCCAGAGGTCAATTAGCCCAGAAGGCAAAGGCTAATTGCTCTCATGTCCTCAGGAGACCTGCTGGGAGAATCTGAGCCAATGGCCAGGCAGAAGTGCCCTGCCAGAGTCTGAGAGAGGATTTAGCATGAGGAGGAGGAGGAAGGAAGGAGTGGGAATTATTGCTGGACTTCTTTTCTCCTACTTGTACAGTTCAGTTGCCCTGGAGGTTGAAAAAAACATGACTCATCCTGAAGGATTATTTTAAAATGAGACAGATTCGCAGCTCAAACCAATCTTATGACAATTCCTTTCTCTGCCTGAGAGCAAAAGCTGAATGCCTGAGGAGAGCTTCCACCTTCACCAAAGTGTTCTAATCATCATTTTGCTAGTTTAAGGGATTATAATCTTGCCATTTTTTTCTAAGGCAATCAAACATTTACTGGAGCAGAACTATAAATTGAATATTCCAGTCCTATTATGTACCTGCAAGATTTATTCTCTGGATCCAGACAAACCCAGGTGGTCCCTGCAAGTGGACCACGTTGGACTTGAACAATTAGCCAAAGCCCCAGAGGGTGGAAGCAGGTCCTAGACCTGCTTGTTCATTTATGGTGGACTGATACAGTGAAACCATTTCAAGAGAGTTTCAGAGCACTGAAACCAATATCCTGTAAGTGTAGGGGGTGAAGCAATAAATGCTGGAGTGCCTAAATGCTGACTTGTTGGATTTTTCCCTTGATCTTGACTTGACCTCAAAGTCTTTTCCCAGCTGAATTTATTTGGCAGGCTCAAGCAGTCTCAGGCTGAACAATACTTCATTTTTTCCAGGAATTTGCTATCCAATGCAGTTAAACATATTTTGCTCCACTTTATTCCATAGACCACTTTTCTGGGGTTTATAAATGTTTAACTTGCCTGTCAAGTTTCAGACATCAGCAAAGGACAGAGTCGTTCCCACAAGAACACACTCTTCTGTTGAGGAGAACATTCCAGGGCATTACCACATGAAGGTCTCTGCTTGGCTTTCTGCTTTGGGGTTCTTTGTAAGGCTTCACTTGCATCAAAATTGAGTGTCTCTGTTGGCATCATCAACACTGTTCCTTTTCCTGTTAAAGAAGGAGAAGGTGTTTTAATTGGGAGTCTTGGTCCCTGCACTACATAAAACCAGATTATACACATGGCTGTTGTGGGCAAAAATCAATGATCTTCTATGGCTTCAGTTTTGGCTGCTGAGAGTTTTGATGAGTTCAACATTAAGCACAGTCACAGAATGACAGAATGGCCGAGGCTGGAAGGGACCTCTGGAGTTCACAACAAGAAAGAAATGTACTGTAGGACCTGCCAGGTTTCCCCTTGCCTTCTCTTACTGTATGATTAGCAAAGTTCAGTGCCTCCAAACTGGCATGAAGGTGTTTAATGTCAGAGCCTAATAACTCAGCATACATTAAAAGTATAAATACAACATTTTTGCAGCTTAGAGAAAATATTTGCCCAAGACAAGTTAAAACTGCGTAGCCATATCATCCAGCGTTTTGCTGGATATAAAATGACCCTTTAAAGCCTTCTGACATTCTCCTCGAAGCTGAGGATTGAGGCTATGACCTTTGCAAAGCCTTCCAAAGAGCTTCAGAACCAGCCAACTCTTAGAGAGAAAGTTTCATTAGAGGCCAAAGACTTTTTTGATAAACGTGGTGGCACAGCTGCCCTCTCATGAACAATGGGCAGAATCAGTTCTTGCTGTTTGAAGTAAAAACAGCTGTTGGAATGGGATGAGTTTAGAAGACTTGTTCTGTGGTTTGAATCCAACCTCCACAGACAAAATTTGGATTAAATGCAAGGAAGGGAAAATCACCATAAGGGACCCAGGGGAGGCTGTGGAGTCCAGTCCTGGAGTTACTGAAACTTCACTGGAGAAACCTTTTCTGGTTGGACCCACTTTTACTAAGAGTTGGACTAGGTGACCCCTGGAGTCCCCTACCAACCTGAATTCCAACCCCAGCCCAAGTGAGCACCCTTCACTCCGTATTTGCACTGCCAGGAAGGGAAAGGTCTATTTGTAGCTCTTGAGTTGCTAAGGATGACTGAGCTGCAGTAAAATAGTCTGTCAAAAGTAGGGGCAGGATAGGGCAGGACAGGACTGGAGAGATCTGAAATCTCAAACTTCCCACTACAAATGTTATCTGCCAAAAAGGGAGTGCTTTCCACCCCACTGGAAACAGAATTGCTGTGTTGCAGTGCAGGCACAGCAGATGGGCCAGCAGCCCCCAGAGTAGCAGGGACCTGTGGCTCCACACTGTCACTCCCAGGGGCAATCCTGGCTAGCCAGGACTTACAGATGTTTTTAATTACTATTCACATAAAAACAGGATTAAGTTGCTATTCCACTGGAATCAAAGGGGAGCACAAGAAGGAAACTGAGTCCAAACCGCCTCGTGATGGGTTTGTTGCAGAGGAATTTGCATCTGCTGCTCATGTCCACCCTAAAGGCGGGAACTTGTGTTCTAACCACACCACAGGCAGCTCCCCACATCTGGGGGTGCTGCAGCTCATGGTTACTGCAGAAGGAAAGGAAGATACCACGTGCTGCTAGTTAAGCAAATGAACAGTCATTCTCCTGCATGTTGAGCCTTAACTCAATGCCTGTAAACAGAGCCCTGCAATGGTCAAAAGGGAATCAGACCATTCGAAACAAAAGCTGTTGAAGGCCTCAGGCACTGGATGTGCAAAGGAACTTGAATGCTGGAGAAGGCACTCCTGTGGGCTGCTTGCTTAAATATCAAAATAAAGCAAGAAGAAACGAAACAATCTATTTGGTAAAAGACAGCATTCAGTAAATGAACTTATGCACAGCAAATAATCTGGAAGACCACAATGTAAATATCTGTCCTCTGTTTATTTTCTCTTGCTTTCTGAGCTCTCTTTTCCTCTCCTGAAGCCTTTTTTCCATTCCTTAGTATGCATCAGGCAAAGCCTTAGATCCCCAGGCTTTAGCAGTGAAGCCCAGTCTCATTTTTCCATTAAGAGACTCATTTTTGGGCTTGTCAGCCCTTCGGTCCTGAAGATGCTGGACCAGAGCCATTCATTTTTGCAAAGTCATTCTGCAAAGTCTTTGGTGGTGGCCCAGAGCAGCTCCCCAGGCACAGAGTTTGCTGGTGGCAAGGCTTCTGTGCAATCCTCTCCTTTATTCTCTACAGCTGCCCAGAGCAGCTCCCCAGGCACAGAGTTTGCTGGTGGCAAGGCTTCTGTGCAATCCTCTCCTTTATTCTCTACAGTTTGGTCACTCAAACAGCCCATTCTTTTGTTAGAAACCTTGCCAGCAGTCACCCAGTGTCCTGCTTGTGTTGCCATCCTGGAGAAGCCTCTCCTCCTCTCCAGCTCTAGTCCCCTTTCACCATGCAAGATATGCAACTAAAGTTTTTTTCCCTCATCATTTTTTTGGAAGAAATGTGCTTTTATCAATAAGACACTGTCATTAGTGGTACTATCCATATGTATCCAAGTGTCATTTCCCCAGGTAGGAAACATTTTCCAGCTGGGGATTGCTGGAATGTGGTTCATTATAGCTGCTTCTTGCACATCCAGAGGTCTCTCTGTTGATGGTGGAAATAAATTACTCCAGAGCTGCTCCCACTGACAGTCACAGCACAGACTGGGGATAACACACATTCCTTCTGTTTATTGGCATTGCTAATTGTGAAAGGGAGATGATTAAGCAGCAGTTTTGGTCTCTCGGTTAGTTCAAGCCTAATAAATCCAGTGAGAGTGGCAAAGCAAACACCAATTCACACACATTACAATAATTCCACAGCTACTGCCTTCTAGAAAGAGCTTCACAGCTGCTGGGGGAAGGAACAGTCCTGGCAATTTTTGCTCAGTGGAATGGCTGTGAAAAATTAAGCTATAAATGGTCATTTCCCCTCTGTGCCTACCTACAGAGGTGTCCCAACAGCCCATCACCAGGGCAAGTGGGGGCAGTGAGCTCTCAGCTCTGCTCACAGGGAGCTTTAAAGGCCAACCACATTCACAACTTTCCACTGAAACACGTCTGTCAGGTGAACTTCTACAAGGTCTAACAAAAGAAAATAATTGAAAAATAGGCCTAATATGAAAATATTTTTGTGAGGAAAGAATTTCAACACAAAGAGGGCTTCTGTGTTTATTAACAGCCCTTGTTTCTCCTCCCTGTTTAAATAATCTCCTTCACATGTTTCAAAAATATTCTTTGAAGAAAGGTTGTGAGATTGGACTTCTCCCACAGAGCAAATTACCAGTCCTAGTGGGGTAAAACTGGAGACAAACAGAAGGGTTTCCATTCCACACCAACACAGTGTTCAGTGTCTGGTCAGGGTACAAAAGGGCACAACTGCCCTCAAGCACAGCCTCCTGCGACTCGGAGAGTCTAAAAAAGAGTGGATTCTACTTCTGAAGGAGGTTGTTTAACACATTTAATTCCTGTTCCCAGGTTCCCCATCACTGGGGACGAACAGTGATGACTCAGGTAGTGTCAGGGAGGTTACCAAGTCTGGGCTGTTCCATGGCAGTTGATTCCTTGCTGGAAAACCAACTGTGAGGTCTCAGAAATATTCTATGGCTCCTTTTCTGGCTTGTCCCACATTGCTTTGGCATCTGCTAAGAACAGGGAGGTTCCCAGGAGTCCTTCCTTGTGCACAGCCCTGGATGAAATGGTCTCACACCAGTGCAAAGGCAGGGCCAGGAAACCTGAGACATTTGCTGAGGCCTTTGGGACATGTCTAACCCTGTCAGGCTCAGCCTTAAGACCTGCTCAGCTCTCCTGCTTTGTCCATATGATCACTGGAACCACATTTAATTGGAGAGGGAAAATGAAGAGAAACATTTCAAAAGGTTTGGGACAGTCCAGGGTTCATTCTTTCTTTTTTTCCCTCAGGGTTTAGTAGCATAAGAAAAAAAATCTGTAAACCAGAGAGATCTGGCAGATTCAGTCAAAAAATTTTTCTTTTCTTTTTGAAAGTTTTATAAAAAGGGAGGGTGGTGCTTAAGTGTCTGAGCTACTGGCTAGCACTGAAACCTGGGACCTGGATCCTGAAATTCCAGAGCCTGGGAAAGCAAAAATGCCCTCGTGTGGAGTCTGACACAGAGGGACCAAGAACTTCCCTTCACCTGAGTTTCCAGCACCCCAAAGCAGCTCCTTTACAGGTGCAGGAACATCTCTGTATTGCAGTCTGCACTTTAAATACACCCTAAAGGCAAATTTAGTCTCTTTGACTTAGCTTTCCCTCAATAATTCAGTCACACACATCCTTACACAGCACATCTACTCACTCACACACATAAACAAACAAATGAAGGAATGAAAACCTATGAATTAATCAAGCTCTTTTCCTGAAGACTCTGAAAGAAGAAAGCAAGAGAAATTGTAAATGATATTTCTATTTGGGAGGCAGCTGGATTCTATCATGATGGGGCCATGCAAATATATAAATACGAGATGAGAAGGAAGAAGATGAAATGAAATGGATGGAAATGTTTGTGCTGTCAGTAAGATGAAAGAATAAACTTGTGGGTGCAACAGAAAATGATTCTTTAAATTAGATGCATATCCTCAGCATCATATATATTATCCTTTCCCCTAACCTGCCCAGAAACTATTCCCGCTCTTCTCAAACTTAAACCTAAACTGTTCTTTTCCACAGCAAGTGTTCAATGCATAATGAATGTGTGACAGCGCACAGGTAACTACTGTGTCAGGCAGCAGCCTCAGGTGGAGCCAGGACCTGCATTTCATTTGTTAGGTGGCAGCACTGCCCACTTGAACATTGATATAATTATTTACTGCCCATTAAAATGCTTGTATATATTTTAATTATAGGCCTGTGGCTTCAAGTTGTTTTTATAAAAAAAGGCATTAATTTCTATTTAATGTATCACCAACTTAGTTCCAGAATGAAGCTCCAGGCAGTGACTGCATTTAAGCACAATAGGATTCTTATACTCTAACTCAGACTTGTCTCATTTTGTCAATATTCTCTAAATAGTTATTTACTGCCCCTCTTTACTTTCAACCCACAGGTACACAATGACTGTTTAAAATGAGCAAATTGGAGACTGCACCTACTTTTCTAGTAAAGCATTTCCTGAAGAAAGAATGGTAATGATTTCAAACTATTCCCAATAAGTTAAAATAATAAAAAAAAAGGTTCCCTGAGAATTTTTCCAGACTGCAAAATTCATAAAATAGCTCATAA
>JAOXXN010000162.1:20085147-20104898 GCA_026770055.1 Myrmophylax atrothorax | reverse complement strand
TAAAACCTGTTTTTAAGAAAAATAAATCCCAGTTTAGGACTTTGGTAAGCGATGGTGACATGCAGTGCAATTTCTGGCATATGGGACACGGCTTGGAGCTGGAAAAAAACCTTTTTTGACCAAGGAAATTACAGACTTTTCTAGCAACAGAAACAGACACTTGATCAGAGAAGCAACACTCTCTTTGTAGGTAGATGGAAGGCATCATTTCAGAACTGGCATCCAGATGGGGGATCAATTCAAGGGAGCCTCCAAAGGAGCCAATATTGTGATGTCCATTGTCTGATGCAGAAATACATTTACAAATGTTGTGCTAGATTTCTGCCTGCGGGAACAAAACATTTGGAACTTATCACAATGTACAAATAAACTCCCAAATATTTAGTTTAAAATAGTAATGGTTCCTTGTTTGGTTAAACAAAAAGAGCCAAATTACACCAATGGTTCCATTAATTTTATCCTCATTCTACCAGACTGGAGAAGGGAGCAAAGGTCAGAGTGCTCTGGTCTGAATGTTTACAACTTTGATTATGGAAATAAGACAAAATGGTAACAATCATGAGGAAAGTGCCAACCTTAAAAAAGATAACAATCCCTTATCTCTTTATTGTGCATCCTGCCTTTATCTCTTCCCAGTCCTTCCCTCTCTGATCTGCAGAGGTGATCTTTTCACCCTGCTAAATCATCCTTATCAAGCCTCCTGAATGCAATAACCTCTTTGGCACATTACCTATCTTTTAGGATTTGTATTTAATATATTGTGCTCCTCTTTCTTTTTTGCCTTCCTGGGAGGTTACTCCAGAGCTCTGAATTGCTGCATTACTGATTGATTTCACAATTACTTTGTGCTATGGGTTGTTTTCATCTGTGTGACTGACTGTTGCAGAAAGTAAAAAGAGAGAAAACATCCCTTTTTTCTCCTTCTCCCACACAAATATAGACAGAGTTTGTTTAATCATACACATAATGTTTCAGGTTGGAAAAACCTCAGCTTCCTCAATATATTTAGAAAACAGAAGAGAATTCTTTACATAACCAGATTCACCATCAGACAAATGACCTTAATCCTCCTGTCCATCACCCCTTTTGTCACTGTGCTGTAGGATAAGTTTGTCTGCTACCTGTGGAATTAGGACTGGCCACCAAGCAGTAGCAATGCCTTTCTGAACTATAAAACTGCAGTGGTGGTAGAGAACCTCCTTGAGAAGGGAACTCTCCCACACTGTAGCACTGGTTTAGATGTGAGGATATTGGGAATGTATGTCTGAAATTAATGCTCAATCCACTTGAAAGGTCTTTTGTCCCCTTGATTTAATGCAGGTTTATGTGGAACTCTCAGGTCAGTGTGGGACTGGGCAGCAGCTCCTGGTGCCTCACGACTCTCTGCACAGTTCATTACAAACAGGGCTAAGGAGAAATGCTGTTCTGCTGGAGAGGGAAGGCCAAGGTGACTTCCCCTGATGGACACAGCAATCAATACTGGGTGACACAAAGAACTGGTTCTCTGCAAGGAAAACAAGGTTTCAGACTGCAACTAGCTACTAAAAATTGATACTGAATGTTTCCAGCAGGAATCTTTTCTTGTTCAGCACATAATTAGTATTTATAACATGAAAACATCACAGTGGTTTTTATTTGGATTGTTATACAGGACAAAAATATGTAATGGCTTTTCATAAAAAATTCCTTTTCACCAGAAACTTGATTGTATTTTCAAACTATTAGCATGGAACACCTAAAACAATGTGGAAACAGCAGAGCAATATATCCTGCAATAATTCTTACATATTTATCTTTCCATATTGATACACATAGAAGGAGTTCTTTGTGTAAAGGCCCCTTTACCCTTCCATCTCTTATGCCCAGGCTCAGTTTTAAGGCCATGGAACCTTTGCCAGATGCTTCAATGCAGGTGGCAAGGGCAGGGGCAGGGGGTGCTATGCAGTGCAGCCTCCCATCCTTTGCTTCCAGCGTTTCCTTCCCACCTCCTTCAGAGAGTCTTGCAAGCCCCAGATATTCTCACAACCCTCCTCACTCAGTCCATGATATCTGCCAAACAGTCACCTTTGACCATCTAAAGTTTTAGGGGAACACCACCTTTGAAGGCTGAAGTTGCCTCCTCCAAGTTCACACAGGCAGCTGTGAGAGCAGAGACCTGACATCCTTTTTGCTGCCTTGTGCAGCTTCCTAGTGATGTTCACATCTCTGTTTTCCACCTCCCTCAGCTCCAGTTACCAAAAGGGTGCCTGTACTAGACAAACCCATGGCTTTATGAGCACCTCTTTGAGATGTGGGCAATTGGCCAAGCAGGGGTGGGAGTGAGAGAGAGAATGGCAAGACTCCAAACCATTCCCTAATCCATGCTCATTTTGCCCCCATCCCACTCTGCTCTTGCAGTACCAGGGCCCTCAGCACTCACCTGGTTCCCGTGGCCCTGCCCTGCCCTGGGTGGTTCTTACCTGGTATCTCAGCACTCACCTCCCCTTCTCACAGCGCCCAGTTTTGGCTGCAGGATTGTTTCAAAGGCTTGGCTGCCAGTTGGGCAGCTGTTTTCACAAGAGCACTCTCCCAGCAGAATAATTTGTTTCCATTTTAAAAAAGACAATAATAATACACTGCACAATCTCCCAAAGCAGTGACTGGCAGAGGCTTCCAGGGAGTGGATCAAAGCTGTTCCTCACAGAGCAGTGACTCTCTGAGGCTCTCATGGATGAAACCTCCCCAGAAGGAGCCAGGTCTGTGCCTGGCACAGGCAATTCCTGCTGGCCTGGAGAGCCACACTCTTAGAACACTATTATTCCAATTGTTAACGACAGCTACAAAAGGATATACAGTGAATTTAAGGATCCTTTTAACACCAAGCCTGCTTTGTTGTAGATGAGCCAAGTAAAGAGTTAACTAAAAAAATAAGCTGCTATAGAAGCATTTTTGTTACTCTCTCTACTGCCCAAATTTAAGAAAGCTTGAAAACAAAACAAAACAAAAACAAACAAACAAAAAAAAAAACCAAACCAAAATAAAAAACCCAAACACCAAACAAACCCAACATAAAAGCCAAGGAATGTTTATTAAAAACCAGAATATCTGAAAAAAAGAAATCATATGTTTGGGGGAAAAAAAGAAGAGAGATATTGGGAATAAAAAACAATTGTTAACACTTGAATTATTTTTCTGTATTAAATTTGTTCATTCCTATAGGCAAAATGGCACCTTCACAGCTGAAGATACAGATGGACACAGTCTCTGAGCCTACAAACCAGCACTCCAGGACATTCCAGCCATTCAGACATTCCCAAGAACAGGACTTGACTTAAAACACTCACCTTAAGGCACTTGCCATCTCTGCTGCAGCAGCTTTAGCTCGGTGGAGCTCAGTCCTGACCCATCCACTCCCCAGGGACAACACTCCAGTGTTTAGGAACTCTCAAAAGGATAATTATTGACTTAATTAGTCCTTCTGCACATTGGAGAGACTTTGCCCCAAATGACAGCCCCATCCTGGGATGAAAAGAAATACTGACAATTTGGCCCAAAAAGTGGAATTTCCATTCAATATATTAGACATTCCTGCACTTGGAAAACAAAAAACACTTTGGATTTCCTTGGTATTGCTGATAATATAAGCCAAGGCTCAACAGCTCGCTAGAAGAAATGAATTCTTTATCTTCACATCCACAGTGCTGTAACTGGTGCTTTTTAATTCATAGACAACCTTCCTATATGATTAATTAATAGCATTAAGAAATAGAATTTTGGTATTTTTACCATTTTTGTGTCATGTTCTGCAGTGAACTGTAGTGTGGTAATGCAAGAATAATTTAGAGATATATTAGCATAATAATTAGAAGCCTAGAAGTCTTTATAGTGTTTTTAATATTTATGCTTGATAAATATTGCTCTATTTGTCAGTTTATGCAGTATAAAGTGAAACTTAATGTAAGAAGGTTATTAGCATAAAATTAGCATAATGAGTAAAAAGCAAAACACAAAGGTAATCAAAAATAACTGAGGTTGTTTCCTCTTGCCTCTCTCAAAGGACGTACTTTACACCAAAAAAATCTGTGTTCTGGAAAACAAATTCCATTTAAATTAATTATGAGGTTCTATTATAGTTGTGAAAAATGGGTATCTTTTAACAGTTCTTCCAGAGACTGCTTTTTTGTCTCTTTCAAACTTCTTCCACACTCAAAGAATGAGATCATTTTGGTCACATGCCTTAGGAAAAATGAATTTAATAGAAGGACATTTGTCGAATGTAACAAGACCATTTAGCTCTGAGTTAGGGGTGATGGGAAAACGTTGCATGAAACAAAAAAGGCAAATCAGATTCATGCCTTTAGACACTCCCAACAAATGCCAAACAGCAGCAGGCAAGTACCAGTGTTACCTGTACCAAGAGATATCTGCCAAACAGTCACTTTTGACCATCTAAAGTTTTAGGGGAACACCACCTTTGAAGGCTGAAGTTGCCTCCTCCAAGTTCACACAGGCAGCTGTGAGAGCAGAGACCTGACATCCTTTTTGCTGCCTTGTGCAGCTTCCTAGTGATGTTCACATCTCTGTTTTCCACCTCCCTCAGCTCCAGTTACCAAAAGGGTGCCTGTACTAGACAAACCCATGGCTTTATGAGCACCTCTTTGAGATGTGGGCAATTGGCCAAGCAGGGGTGGGAGTGAGAGAGAGAATGGCAAGACTCCAAACCATTCCCTAATCTCCTCAGATATGGCCCACATCAACTTTAGGAGGGAAACATTATGAAACTGGTTAAATCTGGCTACGAGGGCTTCAGAACTATTAACCCATTACTCCTTGGGAATAAACATAAAAGGCAGTTAAGCTTCCTTCTGATAGCACAAGCTGGAAGAACAGCAAACATCTATCCTGAAGATACATCAACACTTAGAATTAGGGCCAAGGATGGAAGAGCATCACTTGAGCGGGCTTTGAGAAGATTGCTTTATTTATTTGTGAAAGGCAAAAAAGGGGAGAGCTGTGCACACAGACATCTCCAGGCCCTCACATTTCATTCTCTGGGGGATACAGGTTGCTTGAACTCAGAGCAGTGTCAGCTCTACACCCTTTTCTTCATCCCTGCCACCAAGAGCAGCCCATGGGAATCACAGAATATTCTGAATTGGAAGGGACCCACAAGGATCATCAAGTCCAGCTCTGAAGTGAATGTCCTGTATGGGACTGAACCCCCAGGCTTGGTGTTATCAACACCAGGCTCTAATCACTGTGCTCATCTCAGGCTCAATCACTACAGCAGCTCTGTGCATTTGGACACTTCCCAAAGCATTCCAGCCACATCTCCACTCTTCTGGTGCCTTGTGCAAGGACAGATACAAACTGACTGCAATCAGGCCCACTACAGGGATGTGACCACTTGCTCCTCCCTATGTGCACAGGGAAAAAGCCACGTGTGAACCCTCAGTGACTTCAGCCCCTGTGTCACCTTCCCCAGCTCAGCTCTCCCTGTTGCCCACCAAGAGCCCCTGGCACAATCCCACACCTGGCTGGACACTCAGCAGCCCCCTGGCCCCTGCTCAGCCCCCAGTGGGGACAGCACAGCTGTGACAGGGAACATCTGCACACATGGGAATTCCTTCTGACTGAACAAAATGATCACGTTCTTGACATTTCTGCTGTAGTTGGCACAAGGAGTCCAGGTCCTGGAGTCACTCACAAAGCCAGATCTCCTTGGCAACACATGCAGTAAAACACAGTTTGGAATTATTGCTTTTTCCTAATACTGTTATTTTTATGGTTCCCCCCATAGGATTAGTCATTGGGAGGAAATAGTTGGTTCACACTGAAAATCTATGATCCTTCTCACACCACCAGCATTTGTAAGATATACTAATTACCAACGCAAGGATTTGGGGAAGGGATCTGGAAATAACAGAAATAAGCCTTTTAACAGGCACAGTAATTATGCAGACACAACAGATGCTAATAACAATTTTCTTTCTGTGGAAAAATGATTAAGGTTTAAAAGTACAATAACAGAGAGGCAGAAGAAGGGTATAAGGGGGTGTAGATGACACAGACAATGTATGTGTGATCACAATTGCTAATTTAAAAAGATCTTTCACACTAAAATAATCTCAAAACCATCTTCTCAACAGCAATCTGTGTGCCTTTCATGCTATTTTCCTGCTGCCTGTTGCCCCAGTTCAGCTATTTACCACTTCTGTTTTCTGTCAGAGGCAAAATAACAGAGCAGGTGCCACACCAGAGTCTTGAATATCTGCTCACTAATAATGCTCCCAGAATTATTCTGAATACTTTCAATATTTGTCTTGAGCATCCTGGTAAACTCAAGAAGCTGCATATCAAACCTTCTCAAAGCTCCCCAGGGGCAGGGTGCTGTTTGTCACCAGTGTCCCAAAGTCCCAGTGCAGAGGTGGTTCTGTGCCAGCAGTGCCTCAGTGGACTCCTGCGAAAGGCACACGCAGGACAAGAGACAAGGCTTCAAATCCCCACCGAGCTCAGTGTTTAATAGGCTGAGTGGTGGAATTCAAGTTCAGAGCTCCACTTGTGTTAGTGCTGGACTTTCTGTTAAGTTTAAAGAATTGTTCATTAAGATAATTAAAGTTCTGGGCCATCTCACCCATCAATCAGTCTTTCTTCTGAGCACTTAACAGTTATTGCTGAAGAGACTCTGAAATAACCCATTAACTCAGCACAGGTTTGCCAGAAATTATAGGTGCTTTGAGATCACTAGGAATGAAAGGTGGCACATAAATCAAAGGCATTGTCATCAACTGATGCTCCTAAAGCCTTCACTGGTGTTTCCTCAATCATTAAGGGCTGGCATCACAGCCATTTGCATTGGAAGCTGGGGCTTCAATTTATTTCCAAGATCAAAAAGGGAGGTGATGAATCTGACACTACAGCAAAGATCCTGGCAAGGGATCCCAGAGACAGAAGTGTTTGTGGAGCTGTCCTTCAGAACAGAGCAGGGAGTAATAAGCCTGCTAAAGAGACTTTCAAATCAAACCATTTGTTGCCCAAATGTCCACACAAAAACCAGCCCAGTAAACCCCATGGCACTGTGAAAGGAAGAGTCACCCCCATGCAGGCAATATTTTGGGGGAATGATGCACACCTCCTCCTCACTCCCTCAGCCACAGAGTTACTGAGAGAGAGAGTACCCAGTGCCCTCTGCATTTGTGTGTGCTGGGCTTCTGTCAGTGCTTTAATGGCACGGTGGCTGGGCAGCCATGGCAGCATACAGGGCTGAGCTTTAAACCAGGCACTGCCACCAACGTGGCTGTGCTGCTTCTGAGTTTAGCAGGAACCAGCCTTTCGGTAATTTTTCTCAGTTTCTTCACTTAAATTTGCAGCTAAGGGGAATCCTTTGCATCACAGCTGCCCTGGTAATGCAGACAAGGTCCCCAGCACAAAGGAGCTTTGGATAGAGATGTACAGGCAATGCCACAATCCAGATGCCACCTCACGGGAAAATTTCACAACAATTTAAGGAGTGCTGTATTCACTCACACCTGCTGTGGGTTAACCCTGGGAGGGCAGAGCAAGTCCCTCAGTGCTCTCAGATTGCGACTTTCCCACCATCTAGTGGCTGAAGAGTTACAGATAATAAAAACTCTCCAGTCCTGCACCTCATGGAAGGGTTTTTAATTATTTTTGTGCGTTACTAAGGCTCCTTGTTTTTAAGGAAAGCCACAAACAAAGCTACTTCACAGCTGCCATTTGCTGCTTCAGCATCTATGTTTTCATGTTAAAAAAATGTCTCACTCCCAATGTAACATTTACAGGAGACAAGAGCCCAGAGTAAACCCTTCAGTGGTATTTGCCAACACAGGAAAACAAGAGCTTATTCCCAATGTGGTGTCAGCCTCACCAACCTCTAATACTCTAAATTAAGGAACTGGTACCTCAGTCACTGCTGACTGGTACACTCAAGAAAGAGGATGAGCATCACAGCAGGCAGGTCATGTCAGAGCTATCCCGGTTGGACAAGCCTTTGGGAGATATCAGGGCAGGTTGTGCCAGTGAGTGCCTGCCTGCTGGGGCTGCCCTGCTCTCACAGACCCTGGCACCACACCTGGGCATGCAGGGCTGAGCTGGGAGCTGTGGCTTTCTGTACTGTTTTGTTGTAACATACCCACTGATATTCATGGAATTAAAAGTTCAATCACTGCTCAGTACTTTGAGAAGTGTGTTCCAGAGATGTCAAAAAGGACGCTTTTAACTTATGGCAAATACTCACTTCATATATATCCTTCAAATGAGTGCCCTAAATCTGTTCTGTGAGCACACACAAAGACTGGATATTAGCATTTCTGGTATTTACTGAGACTCATTTGGACAGTGTTTGCAGAAAGTTATGAAAAATAAGGCACAGATCTAGCTTTCTGTTGTTCTCTGGCAGACTCATCAAGAACAGCACATGAAATGCTTGGTCATAATCTATTCTGTGACAAATTTTTGCAGGAGCTAAAAAGTCAAAAAAAATGTTGTTTTTCAAAGATGTCTCGGTGGTTTGCAATGAAAGCAACAATCAGTGTGAGCAAACACCCACTTCCCTTTGTATTTCCCAGCCAAGAGTATCACACCAGTAGCTCTCAGCTGCATCACTGTGGTGGCAGAAGCAATGTGAGCAGAAGACATTTTCCATGGGCTTTGCCACCTACAAAAGCTGATGGTCCCCAAGTGCTCACCCCAAGAAAAGTCACTGAATGGCTGAGGCTGCTTCAGAAGCCAGAGCAACATTACAAATACTGCTCTGCTATGTACGTACTGTTCGTGTTAGAAAAAAAAATGAAATCGGTTTTAAAATTCTCTAATTCAACTCTTCATATAGGATAAAAACATTTAACCAGCTTAACAGTAAAAAAGCAAAAGTTTTGCTAACCCTGTAGGGTGCATCTCCCATCTACAGTAACAGGCACAGTGCTGCTCAAACACCTGCCCCCAGTTTGGGGAACAGTTTGGGTAACTCCATTTGAAGTATATTCCTCCACAACACATATATAGTCTGGACATCATTTCTAGTCCAAAAGTAACACAATATCCCCCTTTTCTAGTTGAATATAGAGATATACTTAAGGGCACAGTCAAAAGCCATCCTTGGGAGTCTGAGCTGCTACAGACTCCCCCAGGAGAAGTCACAAGACTATTTCCTGTGGTCAAAACTAATATTGAAAATTATAATTAAATATCCACATATCCTTTCCTACTGTGGACTTTTTCCAAGCCTATAACTTTACTTGTCTGCTTTGCCAATGGAATCACTTATACTTCCAATTTTCTACTTTAGAATTCGCCAACATCAGTACCTGCCCTTACACTCAACTGCACACACACAGATTCCCAGCTCCTCCTGCCCTTCTTCCCAGCCATGACACTTCCATCTGCTGTAATTGATACTTCACTTCATTGCAATGCTCTGTGCTAACATTTTTTTGGCAGTGGTTTAGATGCAAACTCCTCTCTAAAAGTGAGACCTGGGCAAGGAAATACATTCCCTTTCTTACAGAGACAAGGGAAGAAAAGAATAGCCAGTGAGTGTCCTTCACTTAGGGAGGTGAGGGCCATGTTTAGTACTGATTTGACTTATTTTCAATAAAAGATTTCAAGCATTCTCCTCCAATAGCTAAGGGGATGTGAGGAAAAGGATTGTCAGAAATTATTGCACATTGAATATTACAGATAACAAACATAAGGCAATCTCCTACGAGCACATCTTGGTATCTTACACATTGTGTATCATAATGTGAACACCTCCTGTGGTAAAAACAACTCAGGGTATCAAACCCTTCTGTGTACTGACACAGAGATGGAACTGAAACCCCTCCAGGAAGCCATTACAAAACTCACTGCAAGAGCAGTTCAGCTTTGAGGCCCCACTTGAGAACCAGCCTATAAATACTATTTTTTCCGAGCACTTTGTGAGGTGTGTTTGTTTTCCCTTTCCAAGTGTTGGCATTAAGGGGCAGTGCCCAGCAGGGAAGTGTGAGCCTTGGGATCTGCTGATCCTGGGTGAGGATGCAGCTGTGGAGTGTGAGCCTCAGGATCTGCTGAGGCTGATGCTGGGTGAGGATGCAGCTCTGGAGGGCAGGCAGCACCCCAGCTCTGAGCAGCTGCCAAACACTCACCCCGCTTACATTCTCACTGACTGTCCCAAGGTGGGTTTTTTCTCTAAGCCAAAAATCCACTAAGGAAGGGACTATCTTTCATGAAATATGCAGAAAATCATCTCAAAGTTCTGTCTTTAAGGCTAAGGCTGTTTGCTCTGCCTTGCCCATGCCAAGGAAGGGTCACACTGACATCCCCAAGACAGCCCCAGTTTGTTCTCCCTCCCAGTCCTGTTTAGCCACTGGGACTGAGAAAAGAGAAGCTGATTTAGAGCCATCAGATACCAAAATTCCTAACCAGCACCGAGGTGAGTTATCCCAACAAAGCAATCTGGAACCTGGGAAGCTGCCACACAACTCAACCATCCCCTCACCAGGTCTTTGGAACTGCAAATGCTCCTTCTGACCAGGTTTTGGAACTCACATTCCTCTCAGCAGACAATGAACTCAGCAGCAGTAATTCCTGATTTTAAATAATGGATAAAGCACCCAGCAAGTTGCTACAGATAGTTCATAAACCAAAAAAAAGTGGCAGAGCTCATTTAATAAATTATTCATTCTGAATTATTTTGCTAAATCTAATATACAGCACATATACATATGGGAGGAGAGAGAACATCTACAGCTTTTACACATATTTTAGAAATGTTCATGTCAATTGTATATAATTTTGAAGGTTAATGGCTTTTTAATACATAATAATGGAACTCCCATTTATTGTACGTATCCTGGTTGCAGAACCTGTTTCATTTGCATAATCATAAATTGCAGTCAAGCAAACCTCAGCATGTGGTTATTCATTTGATGAAAATGTAAATTTCAATTTTATTTTTGCTCAATTGCATCCACACTGCATTTACTGAATACGAGAAAAAGCATTTTAATTTAACCAATGAATTCAGCTCATTACAACCTCCTAAGAACATTAAGTAGCCCAGAATTTCATAACAAAGTGCATTTCTAAGCAATGATTTACAATTAACTTATCTTTCTATTTTATGATTTAACACCTAGAAAAAGTTACTGTGTTTATTTTTATGCAAATAAATTCCTTTTAGAATATCAAGTCGCTCTGCTATTTTACGTAGAAAATTAGTGTAGCATTAAAAAGAAAGGCATTTAAAGCTAACACTGAGTGAAATCCATGACAAAAGTAGTTTCTTGTGCTTGGGACCTAAGGGAGACTCTGAAGTGAAAATGAACACTGAGATCAACTGATCTGCTTACACAACTGAGAATCTTGGCCTTGGTGTGATGGGAGAGGAGCTAAAAAAGAGGACCTAAAAAGCTAAGAAGAGGAGCTAAAAAGCTAAAAAGAGGAGCTAAAAAGCTGAAGCCTTCTATAATTGTGCAGACTGAATTTATTACATAGACACATTCCTGAGAGACAACTGTCTGGTGGAAGCCTTGCATACAAACCTGATTCAAGAGTTTTAAATTCCCTCCTTCAAAGTCAAGAAACTTTGGAGACTGAGGGAGGCGTGGAGGGAGTTCAGCCGTGCCCTCCTCCCGTGGCACTGCTCGTGCCTGTCCCTGTGACTGAGCCAGGACCGGTGGCACACTCAGTGAGAGCTCACTGGGCATCACAGAGGGCATTCCTGAGCTGCAGACACAGCAACAGGGCACTCTGTGATCCTCAAAGGGTCTGTTTAGTTGACTAAAATTAATTTGCTCTGACATTGTAACTACTACTTCTAATTAAGCCAAGTTCATGATCTTTATAGAAGAGAAGTAAAGCTAAGATGAACAACTCCAAACATTTTGAGATGATATAAGTGAAATTTCTACTGAAGCAACTTTGGATTTAATTAAAAATGTATCTGATAATCACAGTAATGGGCCTTATTTTAATAAATATATTTTTATTGCGAATCTTGTGAAGATTGACCTGGATTCCATTTCTCTTCAGAGGTACCACGAGTATAAGTAATTAAACTTCACAAATTGAGAAAATCTAGCATTAGAATTCCATGCTTGCTTTGCTTCCTCTAGCCATTCTCTCTCCCCCTCAACAAACAAGTGGACTCCACTGCACTGTTCAGCTGCAGCCATTTCTTCTTCTCACTTTAGAGCAGATCATCTCTACCAACAACTCCAGCACAGCCGCAGATGTGCACAAATACTCCTCCTTTCCATCCAGAAATACTGACTGGACGGAAAGAGATGATTTGGGGCACTTGTTCATACTGTTTGATGTCCCACAGCTCAATCAGACAAATAACTGGAACACCCAGAAATATCAGGAATTTTTAGTGCCCACACAGAGATCCCCTCGATGGGGGCCAAGGTCAGGCAGTGCCTGTGCAGAAAGCCTGATGGGTGCACTCACCACACACGGGCCTGGGTGGAACAGAGCCCACCCCCAAAGCTTCTGGGAACGTGGGATCTGCCCCATCTGGGGCCCACAGGGATGTCCCACCAACAGGGACATGCTGGATGTCCTCGGTGTGCTCTGCACACCAAAGGTCACCACAAAACTGCAGAACTGGAAGGCAAAAGCAGCCTTTGCTGTGTCTGCTCTGGTAATGTCAGCTAGGAAGGAGCCAAGACATTTGGATTACAGCATAGGGGACAAGCCAACACTCATAACAGGCCCCAGGGTCCCTGCCAAGCCCTGGAATAGCTGCCTTGGACAAATGAAACCCATTCAAAACAGGAGGGTGAAATATGTGTCTTGGTGTGCCTTTGCTCCCAAACTGATGAGTCTCACAGCCACAACTTTGTCGTAGTTTGTGGTTTCCTTTGGGCAGCTCATTGCTGAATTTCATTTTCCTGACCTACCTCACTAAACCCCAAGGGGTATTTCTGGCAAAACCAATGGATTTTTGGTAACTGCTGTACAATGCAAATATCAATTACATCTATTTCCTTGGCAGAAAAAGTATTCTCTCTTTTCTGAGAAGTGAGAGTTCTAAGCAGAATGCAAGGAATTTAGAAAGTCAAAATCAGCACTGAACTTGTCTGAAGTATTTTTTAGTATGTGTTTGTTTATACACACATCTATTTTCCTGCAGGATCAAAAACTCTAATCTATGGTGTTGTACACAAAGGGAAATTGGTGGAAAGAGGGATCCCTCCTAGAAACGAGGCAGAGGAATAGCCTGGCCAGCTGGAATTCCTCTCAATGAGCTGGCACAGCATCTCCAGTGGCTCATTCTCAAGGTCTCTGCTGGGCCCTTTCCAGGCTGCTGTGCTCGGGACTCTCAGGGCTCCCCTCCCTCCACACACTCCCTGGCTCTCAGAGCAGGGCACACTTTTGGGCAGTGCCCCTTCAGAGCCAGACCCATCCTCTGGCAGGAACTCAGTGCCTTGAGACCAATTTGGTAGGGGCACCAAGGGAATCAGGTAAACTGAGTGGCACCTAAAAACTGAGTGATTTTCTGTGTCCTTCCCACTGCATTATCCTGCAGAGAGCTGAATTGCTAAATTTCACAGAAAACAGGCAGGTGAAACAAAAAGAATGGTTCATATAACCTACTAACCTCTCACAGTAGAGGATGGCATCATTTTGCAGACCAAATTAAGAGCTCTTAGTTCAGCTCCTCTAAACATCTCCTTGTTGGATTAAGACAACTCAATTAATTTAATTTTTGTCCCAGTTTCTCCTATGTACAAAATAAATGTATTATTATTATGGTCAACACAGCACAACATAAAAGTATGGATTAAAGAGAAAATGAGAACATTATAAAACCAAGGCACCATAGTTGACATCAAAGCCAAAACTGAAACAAATAAAAATACTCTCTTGGTGTTTCCAGCAGCAGCTTCAACCATCACCTGGGAATTAAACAACATACTGGAGGAGTAATCAACCAGTGAACAAATAACTTCATTGAACAAATGTGTTTAATGCTTAAGATTCTCCATCCCATGAAATAAACATTCAATTCCAAGGCAGCAAAGCCTTTCATATGCCCAGCTGAGAGGTCACCCACTGATTCCATCCCCACCCTAACACACGGTGCCCCTGTGGCTTTGTCCCTGTGGCTTTGTCCTGTGTCACTGGGAGGGACCCTGTTGGCCTGCATGAAACCACTGGTATCAAATCTGGTTTTAGGGGTACTGCATGACAATGAAATAAAAACCAAACAAAACCAAACCCAGGCCATTTATTGCTGCACTTCTGACAAACCTGAGTAGGAGTTTCAGCTGCAAACTCAGTGCTACCCAATGAAACAAAATACAATTGCTTGGAGAAAATGGCAGCAGAATTCTCCTGAAAGACCACCCAGAAACGTTTCAGCATTTATATACATAATACACCCACAGTGAAGTTTTGTCTTTGTACTTTCAAATGACCAGGGATTCCATTTAATTATGTACATAAATAATGGATAGCATTCCTTTTCTTGTACTCAATTAGTGTTATTTCCTTGTTTATGAATTATTTGCCAGGTTCATTCTGGAAAGAAAAAGGATGTTATCTGCTCCAGGAAGTTTAGAAATTAAGGAAAACAGAAATGGAAAAGGGAGGGAAAGTCTGTGCTCATTTTACTGGGTTTGTGTCCAAACAGAAAAAGAGGAGCAGGGTGTAAAATTGATTCCAAATTGAAAGGCAGATCCCCAGCTGGTGGAAAAAGCAGCTCTGCCAACTGACCAGATCCAACTGGTGATACAGCCCTGGATTTTCAGGCACCCTATCAAATGCTCTCAGCAAACTCATTACACAAAAGAACAAAACAAAACAAAACAAGAAAACAGAAGCTGTAAATTCCCAATGAAAAAAACAGAATACTGAATCCCATCTCACCTCCCCATTTGTTTTGAGTGCCAGGTCAGACCCCAGTTCTCCCATTAACAGCAGTTCCAACTCCCTCCCTGCAATGCTCTGGAAACCTTCTGGGCTGATAAAGTCCTTGTGAACTGTCTCAAACTATCACAGATATAAATTTCACTGTTCCTTTCTGCTGCACTCAGGAATAAATTGAAAAGCTTGTTTAAAATAAGAAATTAAAACTGCCAAAACAAGCCTACTTTTTAAATTTAATAAAGAGTATTCCACTGGTTATTACCTTGAAGAATTTTCCTGCCCCAAGACTATGGTGGTAGTATAATCACAACTGAGCACTAGGTAAGGGCAATTCAGATGTGACCTCTGTTTATCTTAGAGACAGGTTTTCAATTTTGAATTCTGCCTTTACTGAAATGGGAATGAACTTTTTTTAAAATTTAAAGGAATGCACTTGTTAGGACCACAGAGACAAACACATTCCCTACAGCAGCTCTTGTTTCTTGCCGTAACAGCACGTAAAATAAAGCCAACCTTTCTCAGCAAACCTAAGATGTTTGGAGAATCCAGGTTTCCTTTAATATACCAGTAGCCTTCATCCCTGAAGGAATATAATACTGCACATCAGGTTATGTAGCCCAGAAGCTTCAACCAAGAAAAAAATAAAAGGTAATAGAAAATACAATTGGCAGAATAATTTTAATGAAGTTGTTTCACCTTTACCCCAATGTAAAAGTGTGAGGCTCTTGAATAACCATCTGGATTTACATAGTGTGAGTCAGAATATAATTATGTGACCTACTCACAGTTTCAGCATCTCATCAGCTACAACCCTCTCATGAATCACACACTTCAAGCCCACTCATCTCAACTGCTGCAGCAGCTTCACTGGACAGCACAGACACTGCAGGGGAGACAAGGTAAAATCCTTGTTTGTGTTAGGGCTTCAGGAGGATCTCTCACAGTCTGACTCAGTCCCAAATCTTCATGAGTAAGGCACTTAAATTCAGCCATCATTTTAACATTGGGGCAGAAGTGCTACTTAGATTCTTCAGTGCCTTCCCCTGGCCCCATAAGCATTCCAAGGCACCTTCACATAGAAAACCACATTGGTTACTCATGCATTTTAAGCACAAGAACACTTTTAAGAGACTTGAACCTTCTCAGGACCAAGTATAAGAAGCAGCAATTCTCATATTTGAGAAATGCAAAATCTAAAGGGTTATATACAAGAGGATCTGGGTTTTCTAAGTTATTGGGAAAAGTAACTATTCAAGCCATTCCAACTTAAACCAGATGCAGATATTAACAACCTATGAAGATGAAAGGCCAAATCAATGCATTTGTAGCAACTTTTTGTGCCAGCTTATCTCAGAGATCTCAGAAAACAGAGGACAAGTAAACTTCCAGACAAAGAAATAGGACTGAGCAGAATTTTCTGCAAGAATTATTTGGCAGGCATTAAAATAACCTTATGGACAGACTCATAATACTTGCCATAGGCAGCAAAGTTAGATTTCAAGAGCTAACAGGAAGGTTTCTGGCCCCAGCTTCTATTCCCTTGATTGAAAAGAGACAAGTACAGAGACTTCCAGAAAGAGCAGGTATTTTTGTATCTAAATTCAGAAGCTGTGAGAGGGATCTGACTCATGATGAAGACTAGTTCTCTGGCTGCTCATACTTGGCCATGAGATGCACATTTTTCTCACATTTTTTGGAATTTGGGAGCAAAAATAAAATTTCCTATTAAGCTACAGATTCCCCTGGGGGTGTGCCAGACATTTGAAACTCTCTGGAAAGTTCCATTGGCTTCTGACACCTAAATTGCATAGACAGGTAGCAGTTCTTGGTGCATTACTAGACAGTCTCCAACTCACATCCTGGGGTTGAACTTCCCAAAGACTGATGGACAGTCCCAGCATGGACATGCACAGACCGTAAGTCTCTACAGGAAGCTTTGAAGCTTTAAGTATTCCCAATTCCATCTGAACCAGTCCACATTCAAACAAAGGAGCCCTTAAATCAGGGACAGCCAGAGTACCAGTGAGGATTTGGATGCTGATGGTGCATTGTGAGAGAGAAAGAAAACAGAGCAAACTAAAGAAACCTCGAGGTTCTAATTAGAGGGGCTGCAGGGCTCTGCCAAGAACACGACCAAATGCAGGTCTGTACAATATCACCAGGTTCTTTGCAGCACTTCATATTCTCCATGGGCCTGATTCAATCCTTTTTCAGGAAACATTTCACAGACTTCAGGCACGTTGCTATGCAGTGATCTGTTCCATTAATCCAGAAAAACTCTAACTAGGAACACAACACCCTTTGATAATCCCAAAGCACAGCAACAAAGAGGAATGTTTACTACTGTCTAGTGAGCCATACATAACACAGCTCATCATCAAACCTCCTTCCTGCAGCAGCACTGAAACAAATCTGCACTACCCCTTGCACCTTCCACAAACATCAGAGCTGTAGTAGAGAACAGAGTCAATCAGACACTGTGCCACTAAAATAAATAAAACACAGAACAGAGTTGAGTCCAAGTGCTCTCTGTGAGCTGCAGGAAGGTGGCCCAGGCTCCTTGCCCAGGAGAACTGTAGGGGCAAAACAAACATCACAGAGGGTTCCAGTGATTTGTTCCTCTGGTACGAAGCCACTTGAATCACACCCCCAGAGGTACAAAACACCTCTCTGAAACAGGGCATCTTTCCTGGGGCAGACATGTGGGTATTGGGTCTGGCTGAGATCTGTTTTTCTATGTTAACTTGTACTATTATTTTCATATAAAGACTGTTTCTGCTCTATGGCACTGAGCAAGACATTTAAAGTACAGACTAATTGCAGCTGGTAGGATGATTAAAATAAGAACTGGTTACAAATCAGTTGATTATAATAAAAATACAAGGTTTTATTTTGTATGTTTAGCACTGTACCATCTCTCTTAACAATAGTACCTTTAGAGTCCTTTTGCTGAACTATCTCTGAAAGTCCTTTAATGCTAAATTGTATTATACCATCTTCCTCAGCCTTATTGTATTTTAGGCACCGAAAAAAAACTGTCGTAGCAAACGCAGCAAACCCTTCCCCGTGGTGGAACTCTTTCACTTCTTACTTTTTTTGTCTGTATAAAGATAACTTCTACATCTGTCTCAATAATTTTTCCCACCCCCAGTGACTGTGAACCTCCTCCCAGACAGTGCTGTGCCCTGGCAGCACAGACAGGGGCAGGGCAGTCCATGGTGTGGAAAGGAGTGTTCACAGAGCCCACCCTGCTGGTGCCCAGCGAGTGTTGTGTCACAGACCTCAGAAACCAAACACAACAATGGTTCTCTGCAAGTGAGACGACAAACAGAGGCTGAAATCTGCAACCTGTGAACTGGGAAACCATTGCAAGTACAGGCACAGCTGAGCCAGAACATTGTAACATCAGTCAGTCAGCTCTGCTGGGGACAGCACCAGGGAGGATGGCTGCACAAATGGAACATATGAGAAGCCACTTCAGCTGCCTGCCTTTCAGTGCCCAAATGGCTAATTACGGAGGCAAAAGGGGGAAGAGAGTCTGGTGATATTTCTTGGAAGCTTGAATTGCACTTAGGCAGTCTGTGCTTACCTCTCTTGCATTTACATCTCATGAATGCTCTAAGAAACCAATCTGCCAACTAAATGTCTGCAGAAACTGCACATTTTGATTAAATACTGGAGCACTTGCAAAAAAATGAATTCATAACTCAAAACCATCAGATATTAATGAGGGAAATCAACTCAGAAGTTTTATAGTCTTGGAAAAATCAACCACAAAACTTTTAAGTTCAATCGAAAGAGCCAGTGCAACTCAATTTAAGGAAACCAAGCACTAGTAATTGATTTCTTATGCCTTCAATTTGCAGATACAGATTAAGATTTGTTAGCTGATATGATTCAAAGAAAAATAAAAAGTATATATAGGTTGCTGACAATTTATAAGGAGAAAAAGTGCTGAAAGAGACTAGCATAAAGCAGTCACTTTGAATTACAGATTTGCTCTAGAGCATCTCCTGGGAGGCATTTCTGGGTACACAGGAAGTTGAGTTTTGTTCAATAAATTGGAATGGGCTAGAACACAAACTCCTGTACTCCTAAATCCTGCCCCTGCCCACGGTGACAAGGTGGCTGGGCACATCCCACAGTGTAGCCAGCGCAAAGTACAGCTTTATTAAAGTTGATTCTGGCTCTGGTATTTTTCAAATATGAAAAATGCAAATATTTTCTGCAGGATTTAGTTCTCAATGATTAAATCAGGCCTCTCCAATGCTGACAGGCACTGAGAAGATTCAATAAAGCAGAATTCACTCCAGGCTCACCCATCTTCTGTAATCATTGTGGGGGGGAAAGTATTTTTTCCCATTACTGGTAATTTTTTTTGAGAGAGAAGAATAAAGTATGTATTATTTAAAAGGACATGAAATATCAATATATCACGGAATCACAGAATGTGCTGAGTTGGAAGGGACCCACCAGGATTACCAAGTCCAACTCCTGGCCCTGCACAGGACCACCCCCAAGAGTCACACCCTCTGCCCCAGAGCATCATCCAAATGTTTCTTGAGCTCTGGCAGCCTTGACAAGAAACAAAAATATTTCTGCTCACTAACTCTTCACTAGAAGTTTTCTGATACCTTGAAGGTCCCCCTGTTAATGGTGAAGAGCAGACAATTGTGACACAGAAGCTCAGGGTTTTTCTGAACTCAGGTGAAGGCAGCGACCCCCAGGGAGCACAGCAAGAAACGGGCACTTCAAACGTGGGCACCTAATTCTGAGCAGCATCACTGACCTGCTGCATGGCCCGAGGGGAACGAACCATTTCAGCCTGGACAAGAGGGGGCTGAGGGGACACCTCAGTGCAGGGACAACTTCCTTGGCAGGGGCAGAGGAGGGGC
>JAOXXN010000162.1:20050704-20076987 GCA_026770055.1 Myrmophylax atrothorax | reverse complement strand
TCTATCAGATCCAGACTGTACCTACATTGCTGCTGGCGTCTTGGACTGAATCCAGGCAAGGGCATGGCATTAATGGTAGATTGAAATAATCAGCTGGAAAGGTTTTATCTCCCTTTTGATGGAAGAGTACATCTTCTTGCCTTCCCTCAGCCCAGAGGCTCTATTAGATCCTCACAGCTGTCCCTCAGTGCTGCAGTACCAGCCCTACTGAAGATTGATTTTTATCCATCTGAGTTTGATGAGAAAGGAAAGACCTTTGCTTTCCAATAATGAGACCTGTATCATGCTTTTTACTTTCACAGACAGGACTTCTCTTAAAAGTTTTAGCTGTGGCTTATCACTTAAATAGCATGCACCAGTGCTGGGGTTTGTAGTCGAGGAGTTTCTAAGTTGCATTGAGAGAGTTGTATTGATTTTTAAAGGTCTGGCTGAGATGGCACCTATTTTGCTGTGTAATGAGTTAGCAGTTACAGACAAGGCAGGCACATAGTATAGTTAATCTCCTTTCAAGCAGTTGTTAAATTGTTAGCCAGCATGCAGTAGTCGCATGTGGATGCTTATTATTCTACCAAGAAGTACTGTATTTCATTCTAGTTTGCTTGGTATGAAGAGTTCACAGCATACTCTTTGTCACTTAATTTCCTGTGTACATTGTGAACACTTCCAAAAGCTCAGCAGGGCGCATTGGAGAAACCTAAAGAAAGAACACAGAACATTAATCAAATTACTATGTTAGACACTATTAGATGTCTTCAAGTTGGAACTTGTATGCACTGATTTTTACAGCTTTCTTTTTATCACATCAGAGGAGATCAAAATAACTCATTAAGTCAATTCATCCTTTTTGTTGCATTTGCTGGTCGTGCAGGAAACTGCAGCCCGTGGGAGGGAATGTGCAGAAGGGCTGTGCCAGCAGTTGTGGGGAGAGCAGGGCAGGGAGGCACCACTGCAGCTCTCCCTCCACATCCTCCCCACTGCCCTCCCCATGGGGATACTGGCATTGTGCTGCCCTTGTAACTGGTTGGAACTAATGTGCCACATCCCCCATTTCTGCTGAAATGACATGTGTCTCAGGGCCACCAAATCAATCCCTTCTTTTCCTCTTTGCTTCTTCCATCATCCATTTTGTGTTTCTGTGAGGAGACATCAGTGACTGTAGACCTGGGGAGCTCATTTTCAGGCAGACAAGGATCAGCAAAGTACTTCCAGTCCCCCAGCCTTTCCTTCTCAGTTTAGCAAACAGGGACTGTGCTGGAGGACAGAGATCAACAGTCCCCCCTGCCTTATCAAAAGAACAAAAATGTATCCGAAAACTCCTCTACTGGGAAAAATGACTTACTAGATTTTATATTTTTTGACAAATAAATTATGCTGTTTCAAAATTTACAATTAAATTAGTATGCAGCCAATTATTCTCTATTCACAGCCTATTTTAATTTCTTCACTTCAGGAGGTCTTGACAAGTTTTATGTTCACTGAAAGTATTCAACACTTTTATGCAACCAAATCTCAGCTTCCCTCCCTGCATTTTTGTACCAATATCTCTGCAAACACAACAGGAGTTTCCAAAAACTGAGCTGAAGAAGAACATTGTCACTGCAAAGAGGTGCACACAGCAAATGGAAAGATGTTAAGTAAGTCTTTTTAGAGTATTGCAAATACAAATTCTATGTAAATGGCCTTTTGCTTGCACTGCTGTTTCCTAGAGTTCAACCCTGCACTTGTCTGTTGGTTGCAATGACTTACAGTCAGGTAATGAACATTTACTGCTAATTACAAAGTGTTTTGGTAAATAATTGTAGCACAGTTTATGTCCATTCACCCGATGACATAACCAAGCAGAATTCATCAGACAACCTACAGTGGTTATTGGAAGCATGGGACAAAGGAAACAGTAGAAAAGAGTTGAAGAAGCTGCTTTAAAATAGAGACTATTAGTCAAAGAGAGAGCAGCAGATCAGAAGGAGACACGTTGGATTTCCAAGGCACTGAGAACAGCGTAGGGCTAAAGGGCTGTGTGAGCAGGTGCCTTGGAAATGGCCTCATTTCAGAAGCAGGAAGCCCCTGGTGGCAGGTTGACATCTTGGCATCACCTCCATGCTCCTACCAAGGAGAATAAAACAAAGGCTTTCAGGGGAGCTACATTTTAAAACCTTGGCCTAAAAGCCAATGAAAGAAATGTATAATCACAGCCTCTAACCTGTGGCTCAGGGAGGTCAGAGACCACGTGCTCTCCATATTTCATGAGGGAATGTATCTGAGAAGTATCTCACAGGCTCTCCTGCCTTTCTGTTGGAAGCAAGAGCATTTTTCATGGGCTGGGCTTCATCTCCAGCTTTCCCTTCTGCCCTCCTCCTCCTCATCTAGACTGTACCAGGACTGTGGAAACGTTAGAAGGAATTGTTCTCTTGCAGGTCAAAAGCAACTGTGTTTGCATTGCCCTGACTGGATGCATTTATCAATGATAGCAAGTAATTAATTACATCAATTAATTTAATGGAAGGCAGGAATGTTTGTACACCAGCTGGAGTAGGAGAGTTTTTCCAAAACCCGTCACTGAGGAATCTGTAACTTTGAATTCAGTCACTGAAAGAATTGGCAATGAATAATGTGAACTGACAACTCTAACGCTTTCTGTCAACAAGTTATTTGCAAACAGGCTATAAATTTCATTAATTTGTTCATTATTGGTGATCCTTGAAGAACTGTGTTGTATAAGTAAACTTAAACTTACAATTAGTTGCCAAGAATGCCTGTTGTTTATGACATGTTACTGAAGTGACATGACTGGCTTTCCAATCAGCTGGAATTAGGGAATTTCAACTGCCCAAAAATCAGCTTTCCAAAATGTTTCTCCTGCATTGACTGCAGCGCTATTTATAGAGACAGATACTTATGCATGAGCCAGAAAAAAGTTATTCTCAATAATTGTTATAACATAAAAATTTTTATAACTCTTTTCTGAATTTCCTCAGTATGTAAAATGTCCCCAGTTATGTTTCTGTGTGACATAAAACTGAGTATCACTTTCCAGGGCAGAAAGAACTTACTGCTTTGAAGGAACAGGCTCATTCTTCTAAAAACCCATGACTCTTATTTATGTTTTTTCTGCTTCTTCCTAAGATAGGAAACCATATTTTTTGTTTCAATAATGAAACATCGTAAAATCAAATTCTAGAAAATTGCTTCCACAGTTTTTATGGTCTTACATCTATAATCTCAACATGGAGAAATGCCCAAATTCAGATCAGGTGCCTGACCGAGTATTTGATTGTTCATAATGCTGAGTTAAATTAGCTGTGGTCACTTGTACCCAAAGAACACTAACCAGTCCCAGGCTATGCAGACTACAAGGACTGGCTGTTATCAGACAGATGGTTTTTACAACATATACCCTAAAAGAGAGCAATAAGCCTTGTCCATCATACTGCAGCTCATCGGAGTTCATCCCAACAATCCCACAGCAGCTCCTTCTTTCACAGCTGTAGAGGTTCCAGGCATTGCACACTAAGAAAATCCTTAGTTTTCTCTTGGACTGCCTGAACCAGAACAAGTGCATATACTGGACTTTTCTCCACTCCAAAAGTTCTGACTAGTTAGGAGCAATCTTGGGCAGAATTATTGTCAAAAAACAATGAATTGTCAAATTATCAGCAAACATCTACAGCTCCAGATGGACTGGGAACTGATAGCAGGATTCAAACAAGGTTTAATGAAATTTCAGCTTAAAATCAAGGAGACCCTGTGCAATTTGGAAAGGCAAAGCAAGGTAAGGCACCTACAGCCCTGCCAGAGTCTGGTGCTATTTACACTCTTTTTGTTGTAAGGAGCCTTTAGACTTTCTCAAGCCCACGCCCACCATCCTTCAAAGCAGGGCCAGTCTCAAGCAGAGTGAAAAGCCTTTGGTGCACTGAGCTTGAGCCTTCCCCAAGAACTGCAAACACAGAGCAAATTGCAAAGCCCATCAGTGACATCAGTGGGAAGGGTTGGATTCTGTTGCCTTGTTTCTGGAGGGGTTCTCCACACATCATTAGACCAGTTCAAAGGTCCTTTTCTCTGTGTGCTGAGAATTGTTCTTCAATGGCAGAAAGAACAAACAGCAAAACAGGTGATAGTAAAATAACCATCCTGTGCTGTGTCTCCATTTGTGTAGATGATGGACCCTGCACGGTGGCAAACCCCAAAGCTGGTTCATCCCTGACTGGAGTCCGCAAGGATGAAGAGTGCAATGGAGTACACCTCTTTCAGAGCACAGAGTTAAGAAATTTCCCTGTCTGCTTTTGCAACCAACCTTAAGACACAACCCACTGCCATTTTCTGTGACCTGTGCTCACCCACCCAAAGCTGAAGTCCACTTTTTAGACTGGCAATATAAGATTCCCAACTGCAACCAACAGCAGAGGTTGTAACACCATTATACACACACCCAGTTTGCAAATTCTCTGTTTGCAATGCTTTACTTTTCAAGAGTGGAGTCCAGAGGAGTCACAACCTGCTCATTGACACCAAAGCTGTACAACCCTTAAGGTTACAGCCTGTGCCTTGCAGATGCCCTGTAAACATGACAGAGATCCCAGTGCTGCCCACTGGCACAGCAGTTTGAATAAATGCTGTTTAGTTTTTGTAGGTTTCATACCACATGATGGAAAAAAGTTTAGTTTCTCAAGTCAAAAGCCTGCAGAGGATGAACTTTCTTCGTTGCTGTGCAACAAAATCAGCCAGACATGGGAGCTCCCTGCAAAGATCGTTATAGATAGGGCAGGGTGACCATTCCTTCTCTGTCATAACTGCTTTCACTCAGATATTTACAACTGCAATCCTCTCCTTGTCCATGTTTTTAAAGAAAAATAAAATCGAGGTTGGATTTTGCAATGGAGCTGAAGAGAATTCCACACTCGGCTTTTCCTGAGGCTGGCAGAGGCCCTTCCCATGCTCACTTGAAGCCCAGCTCCATCAGCCATGTCAGAAGGTACCTGGAGAAGGAAAGGGAGAGAAGCAGTAGAAGAGCAGCTCAGCAAAAGAAACCCCCTCAACCTGCTCAAGGCTCAGCTCCTGAGCAGATCCTACACAGGGACTGAGGTATTTCTGGGAGGGAGAAGACAGGCTGCAGGGGCAGTGGGTAAGGGATCAACAAGGGGAGAGGCTTGCTTTGGAAATTTGTTTATTTATACCTGTTGCATTAAAAATATAATAGTTCCTATTTCACTGCAATCTTTTAAAAAGCAATTACATGGGTTAGACACCCTGGTTACAAGAATACCTTGTTAGAAAGAAAGTGCCCTCCTGGCCTTTGTCCAGCTGGGAAATGGTCATAGAACCCCAGAAATCCACTTGCAAATATTGAGAACAGGGAAGGAGGGGCAAAAACCCAACCCAAAACAATCACCAAAGAAAAAAAAAAGCAGCCAAGCCCTTATGTGTAAGCACAAATAATTAACTTTGAAAGGTTGTAAGGATTTCTTTTGGTCTACTGTACTATAAAAACCTGAGAGACTTTTGCTCACAGTTCCTGGGATGTCACTGGGTACTTATGTTTATTCCAGTGCATAAAATGTCTTCCTTAAATGCATCCCAAAACAAATCTCTTAACACAGCACTTCTAAAATAAATATTCTGTTGTTCTGAATGCAAAGATTTCATTTTTATTGTCTCATTGGCACATAATGGACCAAGAGTTTATTATCCCAGACTGCAGTGCCTTCAGGGAATGCACCTTCCACACTATCCCTAATCTGTTCCACAAGAAATACAACTGCACTTGCTGTAAAGTACAGCATTATGTGACAGCAGTGATGAAACCGTAATTCTGTTTACCAGATAATATTTATGCTGTAGAAACAAGAGAATTGTGATTTCTAGAGGGACTATGAGGATCACAAAGCAGGCATTTAACAGGACATTTTTATTACATTTTCTTTTATTAGTCTTTACCAAATCAAAGTTGCAGATAGGAAAATAAAATAATGTTTTTATGACTTCTCTCAATTCAAAATTTTATGATTAGATAGTACACTATGAGACATTCTGATGCACACTTGGCCATTGTGTTGATACACACAAGGTCAATATATATGGTAGTCAGAGCTATAGAAAATATGCTGTTAACCTCTGAACAGGATTACTAAAATGACCCTATTTTTTTTTAGCACACAGTGAACGTGAACAATCAGGTTTTGCCATTAAAGAAATGTTTACAGCCTTCTTTCATTTTCTAATTTCAAGAACTTTGCTGTCTGATGCCTTGGGGCAGGAAAACTATTTGGCTTAAAACTCTGTAAGTGACAAATACGGTTTTCACTGGTGTATATTTGACAAAATTATACTAACTGTAATATTCTAATGGCTCTTGCCTAGATGTGGAATGAGTCAATCCTGATGGGAGCACGTGGTGCTGGGTACCAAATCCTCTCAGACCACACAGAGGAGGACAGAAAGTGTGCTCTGACTTATATTTCCATTGCAATTCCAACCTTTTGCTACACTGGCACCTGCCTTTGTTGAAGAATTTATTTGTTCCATAATGAAGATAAATTTATTGCAACAACAGATAATGTTTTGTTTTGCCTTTTTATTATTAACTTGTCAAAAGAAGAGATATGATAATAATAAAATGACAAAAGAACATGTTAATTGTTGAAATAAACGGGATGTATAATACATCAGGTAATGGTAATTAATTATATGGCTGACACAGATAATGTCAGTTATTCATTACGACTCTCAAACACTCACAATTATCCATACTTAAAAATATTTGCAATCATATAAATAGGTTTCACGAATTATAGTAACAAGATATTTTAACAGTAAAAAAGGTAAATAGCCAAACTGTGAATATAGTTAAGGGAATAGACTTCTGTGAGGCAAATGATTTCAGAGTCAGATGGACTTTAAAGTGCCATGTTCTCCTGCCAGTTTACACAGTCCATTTGTAGCACAGTAACTGCTGAAGGTTTTAATTGACTATTAAAACTAGTCAATAGTTTCAATACATTTTATTATTTCCAAGGTTCATCATCAAGGAGGTGGGGATTAGAAGCAAACTGCTTATTTAAGGCCAGTCTTGTTCCTTTCCAAATATGTATGCAAATTTATGCACCAGGGAGCAAAACTGTGTCCAGTGCCAGGCTTTCAGTTTGGGCATCTCTGTCTTCACTGCTCCTCTTTGAAAAAAGCATGTATAAAATATTAAATTCTCTGAGAACATCATTTTAATTACTCTTGAAAGACTTATCCAGCTGTTAAATGATCCAGGGTTAACTGAAGGGCTACTGCTATAAAACCACTGAAACACACCACGGTGATTTTATCAAATTTATCAGCTGTTTCTGCAGCAAACGCAGCTCCTCAGACCACAAGAGTTCCAGTTAATCTGTTAACAGTAATTTTGGAGAAAATTTGCACCAAAGGAGAAATAGCTGCACAGGAACTGCCTGGCTGGGTTGGCCCCACAGCCATCCCAGCCCAGGAACCTGTCTCCAGGATGAGCCGGCACCAGATGTTCCCAGGAAAATAAATATATAAATACCTCATGCACAAATGTAATTCAGCCTACAAAAGGTCACTCTGCTTAATCACTAAGACATGAAGACTTTCTGTTTCTCCACTGTGATTTTATTAGCATCACATCATGCAAAATCTTGTTATTCATATAGAAATAACCGTACTTTGAACCCAAGATTCTTGGCTCGGGGACAGAACCCAAAGTTTGATAGCTTTAAGATACAGCCTCCTTCATTCATGAAGATTTGTCATATTTCTATTCAATTGTGCTTTTACTGGCAATAATTTCTCTGAATCCTTGACTATTCTTCAGGCTTTTCTCTCACCCTGCTGTTGTTCTGCTTGCACAGGGAGCAGCCTTGGGCCCTTCGCTGCCCCCACGAGAGGGACCGTTCCTGTGTCTGATCCCATTCCCAACACCCATCCCTCCAGCCCAGGGAAGCCAGACAGCACATCCTCTGCCAAGCCACTGTCCAGCTGCACTTCACAGCTGTGGGCTGAGCCCAGGGAAGAGCCAAACCACGTGGACTGGCGTGTGTCCACCCTGCCTGGGTGGTCTGAGCAGACCCTTCGCTCCCAGCACTTGGCCAAGGCAGCCCTCCAGCCTAAGACAAGGAGCTCAGGCCTGTAACCATGAGACACAACAACAGCAAGAGTAATCATAATTTTAGCTTTCCCAGCTCAGGGTGCCCAAGATAAAGAAGGCAGTTGGGCTCCCAAGAGCTTTGTTTCCCCGACATGCTGTCAGAGCAGCTGCCAGGAGGGAAGGGCTCTGCATGGAAGGCCTGCTGGTGAATTATCTTGGTCAGAAGGAGCCAAAGCTTATTCAGCCAATGCCCACCTGTCTGGAGAAGGTCCTGGGTCCAAAAATGCTGTGATAAGTGTGTGGGCTTCATCCTGAATTTTTGTCTTACTCCACAAGGAGGCCTGTTCTCAATGGCTCACAGAAACCAATGAGCAGCCAAATGCCAAATGCAACTACACCTGGACAATTAATGTATTTATCATAGAACCATAAACAGCCCCATGTCAACATCTGCCAGCTTTCTAAGCCTGCAGAACTAGCAGAAATGAGCAGTTCATATTCCCAAGCCCCAAATCTCACCCAAATTATAATAAACTCACAGGTCTAAGTGCAACACTGCAGAGGCAGACAAAGCATCAGATCATACTGCTCCTATTCCTAACAAGGCAACAGAATACAGCACTAAATTCAGCTTGTAAACCTTTGATACCTTCAAACACTAATTGTAACTCCCATCTCCCTTCAGCTCTGTTAACACTCATCCTCCACCTGTCTGTGAAAGCATTGGGATCCAGCAATAAGTGGGGCTCCTGAAACTAATGCAGAAATAGGTAACATAAAGCAGAGTCTTTACTGGGTTCTTAATACTGGGGAGAGGGTGGGTGTCCTTATGCTTTGTGTTCTGCTTTATGTTCTCTGAGAATGGCTATACATTTCAAGATTTCAAGATAATTCAAATAATTTGAAATAATTCTCCTTATAGCTATAAATGAAAGCTCTTTCTGAGTTCAAAAAGTCTCTGGAATGCAACCCAGAGCATAAATTTTTCTTTTACATTTGTGTTTCAGGAAGTCAGGCTGCATTTGGAGACAGTGAGAAAAGTTACAATCTTCTGGAATTTTTTCTTTTAATTTATGGGATATAATAGGATATTATGGCTGTGAAGCTGAAAACAATTTGCACCCCAGCAACTGGATGAGTCTTCTCACAAAAATGCAACCTACAAAAGCCACCCAAACTATGGGAAGTCCTCTAGCTTGATCCTGTGTTAGGTTAAAGACAGCATCTCTCCCTCTTGTCACTCTCTTAGATCACAATGGGCCATTGTAGAGTTCTTTTTGTTCTTACCCAAGTCAAATCTTTTTTAGCCACAAATAAACCTGCAGTGCAGCCCCACAGCTCAGGCTAACAAGCATCCATGTGTGTGTAAATAATCATGTCACTCTGCAGGAAGGTTACACACCTGGAGCAGAGGAAAGTAGTGTAAGACATACTTCTGACTTCTGAAATGGGAAATCAGGCTCTGATTTTTATCTCTCTTGGTGCTATTTGTGTTTTGCTCCTTCCCATCACAAAACCACATGCTCAGAAATGTTCTGAGTCAGCTCAGAGGCCAGCAGTGAGCCCAGTGCATGCAGCTGGCTGTGCAACAGGTTTAGAAATGAAAGAGCACCACCACAGACCTGTTTGGCCTGAGCTGCAGCAAGAAAGGTCCTGAGCATCTCCTGACTGCTTGTGGACAGCCCATCTAAGCAAGGGCCTTCTGATGGGCAGAGTCACTGCTTGGGTAATCCTGATTCTCCTTACCTGGACCTTGCCCACGTTCTGCTGAATGAGCTCTGCCTGCTCACACAAGCTGCTCTCTGGGCTCCTGCAGACTTGAAGGGCCATGGCCCAGCTCCTCAGTGGGATTGCAGTGCCAAAGCCTCCTGGCAAATCACTGTGTGCACTGGAGGCTGCAGATTCCTGAGCTGTCAGTGCTTTATCCTGCTTCTCCAAACTGTTGAATATCCCTTCTAGTCGTGCGTGACAATGGAAAAGCCACTGTGACAAAAACCCTACATTTTGAACAAAGGCTAAACAACATAAACTCTTTTACTTTACAGATGGCAGTCAGAACTCAGCAGATGGTGAAAGAAATCCCACAGGAGGTTCTTCTCTCCCTTCTCTCCCCTCCATATATATATATGAGGGCATGTGTGTGTGTGTGCACAAAACAGCAAAGTAAGTGTCCTGATGAGCTCCCCAAAAGACTTTCACAGAAGTGTCTGTCCTTTGAACAGCATCTCACTGCCCATTTTTAGAACAGAAACAGATCCAGGGGACCAGAGAGAGAATCAGGAAGCACCTTTTCATTAATGGGTTTGCCACTAACCTGTGATATGTCTTTGGACAGGCAATTTTGTTCCTTTTTCTTCCTCTTCCAGTCCTTTATTTTTTCATTCTAGATCCTCAGGGAGGAGATTCTTTCTGTCTCTGACTGTTAAGCCTTCAAACAGCTAGTCCCATGCTGGTGCTCTTCGTTCCAGCTCTGATTCACAGGAAGCATTAGAGACAGTGAACTCCACAGCATTTTCTGCATTTCACAGAACTGAATATAAAGCTGTCCATGAAATGGAGATATGCCTGATGGAGGGGAAAATACGGGCAAGGATAAACCACAGAGGATCTACAATCCTCTTTCTGCATCAGATCCTTTAAAAAGGCAGGGGATAAATCAAACTGGGGCAGAGCCATGGGAACAGGCACAATTGCTTCTAGTTCCCTTGGCCATGGGGTTACTGTTCATGGCACTGCCCTCTTCCATGGTTAGGTATCATTTGGCATTTACACCTGGAAATTTTTACTGTATTACACTTATGTGCCCTTCTAATGCAATTGCATCCCAAAAAACACTATAAATGAACTCTTTACAGTTACCCCCCCAGACCCCACCCACGGTAGAAATGTCCCTCATGTTGGAAGCGCCAGCAGCTCAGAGGTCACAGCAGCACCAGGTACCAGTCCAGGGCAAAGGAATCCACGTTCACCTCAACCTGCAGGTGGGATTTCCAGCAGGCAGCATTGCAAAATCCAGGCCAGCAATCAATTTTGGTATCCTCCAGAACAGAACCCTGGCCTGGATTTTCCAACTAGCCTTTCACTCCTGGAAGAAGGGACATATTTTTGCATGTCCCCAGTGTTGTTCAACATTCACACAACCCACCAAGCCATGACCCACCCGCCCTGCTCTCCAGAACACTACATTCCCTGGCAGCCTACTCTCCTGGAACAAACTGCCTCATTTAAACTTGTCTTTATGATCACATTGCAACTCCATGTTGCTTCTGCACAGGACCCAAGACAGCACTCATCCCTAAAGCACTGCACTTCCCCAGAAACATAAAGCACTCCCATAAAATGCCTCTCCCTCACTTACCTTCAAGGGGCTGTGCTGCAGCTTGCCTTAATTGCTTCCATTTTTCAGTCTCAGATATGGACAGTTTCTTTGATATATATTTGTAGTGATCTCTGTAGGAGTGAGTTTTACATGCATGTAGAAAGGCTTGTGAAAACCTTCTCCTCTGTAGACAGAAGCTCTCTTCTCTGGGCAGGTGGATCCAGTGTGGCACTAGGCCAGTATGGACTGGGCAAACACACAGGGCACAGCCAAGGGACACGTGCCAATATTTGTAAAGACGCCAGTAAAATCTGAAGTTGGTCACATAGTCTGAATGGACCCCAGCAAGGGAGCAGAGAGACAAGTTTAACTGTTCTCAAATTACTGAATCACTGAACAGATGGGCTGGTTCGACACAAACCTACTATAGCCTTTCCAAAACAAGGAGTATCAGACATATGTACAGAGAGTTGTACTCATAAAAGTGTGCTCAGCTATCCTGACACTCACAATTTTGGCAACTCAAAGACAAATCTGTTGTTTAACCAGGGAGAAAAGTGCTGGGGTTTTTTTTTTTCACTTACTTTCATGGCAACCTGGCTGTCCACAGCAGAGATGATTCCAGGTGGAAGAAAGTTGTTATGTGTTTACATGACAGTGAGTACAGTG
Organism: Myrmophylax atrothorax; assembly: GCA_026770055.1. Taxonomy (NCBI): domain Eukaryota; kingdom Metazoa; phylum Chordata; class Aves; order Passeriformes; family Thamnophilidae; genus Myrmophylax; species Myrmophylax atrothorax. Next base: position 20,064,910 of record JAOXXN010000162.1, on the reverse strand, counting down.
TGTTACAGGCTGAGAGCAGGTCTAGAAGGGGGAGACAGGACTACCTTGACGAGTCAGAGATCTGCCCTGAATGTGCAGATTACTTCCCGGGTAAGAGTGTTTAGGAATGACCTGACTTTGACTTAGTGCTTTTCCTTCCTCACCATTTCAGTGGCAGTCACACCTACAATGTGCCTTCTTCCAGCAGTCACACCAGACAGGCTGGCTGCTGCTTCCTACTCAAAGAGTTCTATCAGGCATAAAAATTCAGCCAAGTGGGTGCATTTTTGAAAAGTGGGAGATATCTGAGAGCTGTGATGTTTGATTGGTTAGTTCCACAAAACTCATATGCATAAAACATTGCAATAGAGACAACTGAACTTCCCAATTGTTCTGTGATCCATGGACACAGAGGTCCAGGGCTGGGTGCACAATCCTGATCTGATCAGGACCTTCCTTTTAATGGAAACTCATTTAAAGGGAGTTTAAGGAAGGCTCGTCCCAGGCCCAAGAGCCCAGGGAACACAAGCAGGATGTCTGCTGGTGCTTCCCCTCCTCTCTGTGAGCCTCTGGCGATGGAAAGGCAGCCAGGATGAGGAAAATGCTGTAGAGTCCAGAGTGTTGAGTGGGAGGGAGACAAGAGGGAACAGGGAAGGTGAGAACACAGGGAGAAGCTGATCAGACCAGGAATCAAAAGGTAGGAGCAAAGTATTGGAGGCACCAGAAATAAACACTGAGCAATCCTTAATTCCAGATCGGATGGTTTGGATACAGGAGGGGCTCAGACTGCAGGAGACTGCACTGCTGGCACTTCTGGATTTCCAGGATGGGACCACGACTTTATATGGCTCTTGGGATACAACTATTGTGATGTAGGTGAGAACTACAGATGTAAAAGCCATCTGAAGTATCTGAATCCTGATAGTGTTTGCAATCTGAAACTGCTCAGAGCTCAGATCCAGGGGATTTGTTTGGGCTCATTTCTAGTTAAAATACAGCTGAGATCACATGATTCCATGGAATAAGGGCAGTTCCTGCTCAAACCATGCAGTATTATCAATAGATAACTTTGTGTTGCTATCAGGAGCCTTCTTATTTCTCCTGCCTCCAAGGAAACAACCAGAGCTGATCCAGCTGCCTCTGAGCCTGGTGAGCAAGTCACACTAAACCTTTCTTCAGAATAGCTACACTGGCTCAAACACTTTGTTTGGGGAAGAATCCTACCCAGGTCCATATCTTAGAAAACAATCTTACAGTACTCCACATTAATTAAAGATAAGGTGGTATCATTACAGAGATAGACACTGTTATCTCTCCTCTAATGTTGTCAGGGCTGTTTTTACATCTGCAGATGAACATTTCCAGACAAAGATAGTTTTGAAAACCTTCCATTGTGTTTGAAAACAGCTGCTAAATGGAATTACGAAGTTTCATTGGGTAGCATATTTTTGGGTCTGATCCTCAGCCCACTGAAGTTAAAAAAAATGCATGAAAAAGCCTATTTAACTGTCTTTACTCTGGAAAGTTATTTTTTTAGCAAATGCGTGTATAATATTAAATGTATGGTGAGTTTCTGTCATTTTGTGGGCTGTTAAATAAATGTTCAAAGGAGATACTTTGAAGAACCTACCTGGGTTGAGCTTGACAATAAACCCTTACTGGGTCCAGGGAGGAAGAAAAGGCTGGAAAGGCTTTAGTTACTGCCAAAAATTCCAAAAAGCACTGAGAACACAGGATGCATTTCTTCTTCAGCACCAAACCAAAATTAATTCCTTAAGTGCACCATGACTACAGCCAATACCAGTATCTAACTGTGCTTCAAATGAAAGTTTACAAACCACAGCAGTGATTTACTCATCTTTAAGGGAAACAAGCAAAGAAGTATTTAATGTAGGTGAAAAGGAGTTGTTGGTGTTGGCTTATCTGAACTGCTGGGACAATTATTTTTATGATTTGAAACCTAATGCACAGCCAGTCTCAACACCTGCAGCAGCCCCTGCCCCTACACGTGTGCACTGATTGATGCCTTTCTGAAACACCAGACCAGAGCAAAGGGTGTTCCCTAAAATGGGGAGCTGAACCCTGTCAAGAGACAGAACTGTTGAAAACAAACCAGATGGTGTTTGTGCTGAACTTTGTGTGTTTACAAATAAATGCACTCTTGCTTTATTGTTTTTCAGTTCTTGCGTAACCAAGAGGAGCTCTCAGTCCCTGGCTGGACAGCTGGTGAGTGCCCAGCATGGAGGAGACTCCACACGTACCTTCATTCAGGTAAGGAAGATTTAGAGCTGTTGTTTGAGTTGTTCCCTGAGTGTACAGCCAGAGTTGGAACAAGTGATTAAGCCACTTTCTCTCTCAAACCTCCAAAGCTGCACTTTACAATTCAGACAGACTGTCAGGTGATGCCTAATGGACCTTTGGGGTTTTCCCCTCCTTCACTTCGAAGGCAAACAGCACCATCAATTCTGCTTCTGGGGCTGAAGAGAAATTCAAGGTAACAGGTACTACCTGATTTCCAGATTTAACTCCTGAGTATCCTTTCATATGGAAAATTCCAATCATAAGCTCGAGTTAGTTCAAGCCAATCCAAGTTCACAGGTAGGATAAAAAAATCACAGAAGTGTCATCCCTTGGAGGATAAGTTACTGTGGTTGCTATGGCATATCCCCAGCTCAGAGTGATCCTGGCTCTCAGAATGGCCTGCGAGTGAAAGCCCCTACACAAGGTGATAACAGACAAGGTTCATTTATTTAGGTCTGTGGACACATTTAAGGTGGCACAAAGATCCCCCTGCCAGGACCTGTGCTGCACTGGGGTAGAAACCAGGCTCTGGGCTGAATGAGCCACAGCAATTCCCAAATACAAACCTCCTCCCTGCTTTATTTACTGGTATCAGTTAACATGTTTCCTAACTGATTCTGCTTAGGATTTAGTAAAAATTTCCAACTAGCAAAAATAAATAATAATAATAAAATACCAACCAACTTCAAACAATGCACATTATGCAAAGGCTCAGACCACCATAGTAAAAGTGCTACCAGAGTCAGCCAAAATTCTGCTACATGCCTGGCAGAGAAAGAATTCAAGGCCAACATTTAAAATGCAAGGTGAAAACCAGCTGGAATTATCACCTTCCATTTTGGAACTGCAGGCAGCTTTTTGGTACTTGTGTGCTCTGTGACGCAGTTTGGCATTGAGTGTTTTTTCCAGCAGTATCTGAATTCCTAATTGCCAGGAAGAAACACCCAGGCACTTCTTAATTCCTCAAGCACCTCTAGTTCTACCTCTGGCTTAAAAAATTGGCTTTTATGCATTGCATCATCCTGTGGTAAAAAGGAGCCCTGAGAAAACTGTAGCAACCTGACTCAGTATCTCAAAAGAATTTGTAAGCTGCATAATAATAATACTACCATAAGGACAGTTGGTGTGCAAGGGCATGTGGGTGGATCCTTCCATCTTGGAATGCAACCCTGAAACCTTCTTAGTGAGATAAAATTAAAAGACAGACTAGAAAGTTCCTAGAAAATAGCTGAAAGAGACATAGATTATGTTTCAATGAGCTGAATTTCTTAGGCACAGTCATTTATACATGTTTGTATCCCCAAAGAACCAGGGAGAGAAGTTACTCTGTGAACAGAGGCCAAAAGCTGACACTTGTTCACCTGTGGATTTGTTGAGTTCTTGTTTGTGTTCTCAATATCTTTTCTCAGATTTTTAAATACTGAAGTGTCAGAGAGGTTAAAACGACTTTTTAAAGCAGTAAGTTCTTCACAATCTCCTTGGAAATCAAAAGAAATCATAAAAAGTGTTATGTTTTTTCTTATATTGAACTCTAAAACCAAAGTGTAGAAGTGCATTTTAGCAAATTTAGGTCTGGTTTCTGGGCAGATTTTTCTATTACCACATCAGCCATATGATTTTCCAAGCCACATGCAGGGGCAGCACAGGATTAATGAGCAGCAGTGCCTCCTACCAGCCTTCCCTCTTACCTTTGCCTGCCCAGACAGCTGCAGCCATATGCTGCCTCTGCAGCAGAGCAATTAAGGTCACAGGAATGGCAGAGACAAGGAGCAAAGGCTCTGAAGGGAAAGGAAGGGCTGCTGTCTCCAGCACTACATTACTAGTGAAGTTTGAGAGGAATCTTTTCCTATGGCAAATCTCTCTATGGCATCCTCGCCCCAAATCCTTTTAAGTGTTTGCTTAGGGCAGAGCAATGCAGACAGCAGAGCCCAGAGTGGGGCAGAGTGAGCATGCAGAGTTAAAGGGAAGGGCTGAGAGTGGCCCTGAGCTTCTCCTCCCTTTACTCTCTGAAAGCTTGGGGAAGGAACCTGCCAATTCCCCTGTCCCCTAAGCTGTATTCCTGCATCCCTGATCCAGGTCTGCAAGCAGTGGCAGGAGCCTGGCCCAAATCCCACGTGTGCTCCGTCACCCACCAAGAGCTTTTCCTCCTCCTCTCACACCCTTGGACCTGAACACCCAAAGCACCCTGAGCATTCCTGCCCCAGGGCAGCCCTTGCCAGTGCCCTGCTCTGCTCCACGTCCCAGTGGGACACCTGCCATTAGCTGGGCTGCTGCTCTTGGATGAGTGAAGGTCTTCAAGTGTCAAGAGCAATTTCCAAGTATCAGCTGTTCCCTCTGCATGGCTCCACTGCCACTCTCTGTGTTTAGAAAGTTTAGTTACATGTTTTGAGAAGCTCATCTGCAGAAAAGGCAAATGCCTCAGATACAGGGATTCTGATTTTGTGACAACTGGCATCTGAAAATAGTACATTTATTCAGTGAGCTTAAGCACAGCACTCCCAGTTGTTGACTCTCCTCATGAAAATATTGATTCTAAGCTCTGTAGCTTATAATGTTTTGATCCACATTCTGGGCCTATTGATTTACCTTTGATACTTCAATCAAACTGTTGTTTATATCAACTGCAAATGCATCTGATCTCTCCAAAATAATTAGATTAATCACAGGAGGATCTACAAAAGCCTTGTTTTGATTGATTATGTCTTTATGCTCTCCTGGGGAAAACAGGTACATTTGAAAATGTAAAATAGACAGTTGTTAGCCTTTTCATTTTGGCATCTTTGAAATATTTTTGGTCCTACTTTTCCTTTTATGATATCAGGCTTTTACAAGATTGCAGGCTTGCAGCATGCTTAGTATGATTTCCTCAGTGGCTGAACTTTTGCAACACGTAATGATTCAGCCAATATGAGCAGAACTATCATTACACAATTTATTGTTCCCCAAAGTATTATGTGTTATAGAGACTCTCAGGCCTATGAGTTACATTTTACAGAATTTTTATTAGAATTATTTTAAACTCCAAGGAAATTAATCCCTCTCTTCAAAACCTCCAGCTCCAAGATATCCATTTTGCAAAGGAAAGGAAATGTTTTGAAGCCCAAAGTGATGGGGGTAGTAGGTACTGCTCCTGAACTCACCAGTACTTCTCCCTGCATGAAAAACAAGTGAAGACTCCAGGACTTTATTTTTAAGGATAAAATTCTACTTTAATTTGCACCAGAGAAACAGTGTTGCCAGTGGGAGTTCTGTGTGAGTGCTCAACCCAGCTGCAAAGAGAACAGCGGATGCAATGCCACTGTTCAAAAATGCATTTTTTATCTGATGAATGAATTGCTAAAGGGAGGGAAAAAGGAACTAAAAATTTTTCTATTCTGGAAACAATGGCTTTGTCCAGTAATCCTATTGTTCAATCACCACTTCAGTCTCTACTGGAACTGTGCCCAGAAGGACTAAACACTTTGTACTAAAAGTGTTGTGTCCCCTTTCTAGGGGCCTTATACATTAATCAATAGTTTTGATTACTCAATCCTATGATTATTCCATTTTTTGGAACAAACCATTAGGGTTATTAATTACACTGAGAAAGTTATTTATCTTCTAGCAGAACAAAAAGAGCTCACGCTGTCACTGCCAGAGAGCTGTTTAATGCACTGTGACATGTCGAACTCCACTCAGCTTCGTGCTCTTTCCCTCCCATCTGATGGTGTCACTGCATGAAAGAACCAGACCTTGGGTTGTGGAGCCACAGGAGACTTCCCTGAAGACCAAAATGCTGCTGCTGCTGCTGCTAAAGGTCACTTCGGGGAACCTATTTCTCAATTTGAGAAGGAGCTGGAGCAGTGGAGGGAAAACAAGGCTTGTCTGATGTGGAAAGTGAGCAAGGCCAAGGGCACATTAAAAATCAGGGAATGGACACCAAAGAAGGGATGAATATAACTGAAGAGACAGAGGGAGAGACAAGAGATGCTGGGGGAGAAAAATGGAGAAGAAATGTTAATTTTGGGGGGTTTGTTTGGCTTTTCATGCATGCATAATGAGGGGTAATTAGCTCTCTGTGTGCAGTGAATTTCTGCATCTCAGTCAGCAAACAAGAAAAACTTGGAACTTCTTCTCAGAAACAGTAGAGCAACATCCCAGAGCAGAGCAGGACTGGGATGGAGCAAGAGAAGTCATGGTCTGTGCTGAGGAGCTGGAAGAGGAAGCAGAAGTGCAGCAATGGCAGAAGGAGAAGAAGGGAGGGGCGGTCTCTGGGCATCTCCTTTGCAGGGGAAAGTGGACCTGTCTTTATGGAGACAGTCACTCCCCTGGAAGGGCCTTCTCTTGCCTTGCTAATTATGGCAGGTTCGTGGGATTTTGATTAGCTAAGAAAAGAGTCTTTTTCTTTCTCTCCAGGCAGGAATTATCACATGGCTGTGCAATTCCCAGTGCACAGAGCGTGGGAGCCACCAGCTCACAGCCTACCAGGGCTCAGGAGTGTCCCTGCTGCTGCTGCTGCTGCCTGCTCGGGATGACGTCATAGCCTGAGCATCTGACGTCACACCTTCTGCAGCCACGCCCTGTGCCCAGAACAGCCCAGGGGAGCTGAGCCAGAGCTGCACCAGCAGCACAGGGTGGGCACCAGAGGAGGAGGAGGAGGAAGAGGAGACAATGCCCCACAGGTACCTCCCCCAGAGCTCCCAGACGTCAGTGCCGCCAAAGCTGCAAGGCCTTTGGTGCTCCCTGAAGGGCACACAGTGCAACATTGTGCTGCTCTTATCATGATGCCAAGCATCAATATTCTGTTTGCAGCCTTTGAACAGATTTCCTTTCTCGTCTCTTTTCCAGGGATTATTTTCTCTTTCTCTGCACCATTCGCTGATCACATCCTGCCCTTCTTCTCCAAGTGATCTACTCCCACCACTGGTTCCAAAAACCAGGCTGTTTCTTTATTCTGTGTCTCTGCAGTGCACAGCATGACAGAAGTCCTTTACATACCCCTAAGTATTAATAAAAGGAGCACAATATGGAACTTCACTTGGATTTGGGAAAGGCTTCATTGTACAAGATGCTAAACCTGAACTCATTTGTTCTTTTCAGTCTGAATTAGTTTGGGTTTTGTATCACTTAAGAAGTGAGGACAAATTTACAATCTATAGTTTTCTAAGATGATCAGAGAAAACTGAAAATCAGTTGAGTGAATTTTGCAGCTTTCTTGGATTCACATCTCTAGTCTTTCAAACCAGTTTTCCCCTGCAATGTCTAAATTGACAGACTCGAAAATTCACATTATAAGTCAGAAAAAATCTCCAGAAAATATATTGATTTTTCTGGAGGATTGGAGTTAACCACTTTTTCTTACACTATAACCAAAAGGAAACTTTAATATTTTATGGGATAAAAACCCCTTGACAGAGTTGAAAGCAACAGTAATAAGAAAGGTCCTGCTTCCACTCCAGTGAGGCTTTTCCAGGAGCTGGGGAGGGGTGACTTTTCATTTATGGAAAATTTGCAAATAATGAGAAGAATGTTAAAACTCAAAAGCCAAACTCCAGAGCTCCCAGGGCTGCAGTTCCACACCTTCTCCCTGGGAGCCACTGCCTGCTGCTGCTGCTGCGTCTGCCCACCCAAAGCACTTCAACCACAGCCTTTTACAGGCCCATTAGACAAATTACTTTTCCTTGAATAGTTAATGAAACACAGCTCTGCGTAACCCTCTCACTTCACATATGGCAAAGAGAATTGAAACCACTAGCATATTTTAAAGAGTCTGTTTTAAAATGTCATCTTTTGATATGCAAATACTAGGCCAGAAATAATACCACTTCTTCCACTAATGCTCTGGTCCTTAAACTTAAGGAAAGGAAGAATCAAATCAATAAACAGCTTCAATTTCTACTCCTTCTGTCAAGCAGCTTTTAAAACAAAATGCAGCTAAAATCTCATAGTTAAATACACCAGGCCCACATACTGCTTCAATTACTGTCATATAACCTCTTTCAACTTGGTATCCATTATCTTATCTCCAACAGATAGCTACCCACCCTTGGGAAAGGACCTGTGCATAATAAACATGAAAATTGAGTTGTTCTCTTAAGACAACTGTCACCTGGCATGAGAAGTGGTGACCAAATGATCCAAATCAGCACTTAAGCAGATCAAATTAAGGAAAAAGCTTTTCTCTTTCGGTTTTTTTGGTTGGTTGGTTGTTTTTTATTTTTTGTTCACAGATGTCACCTAACAGGATCAGTTCCTCCTACCTGCTGTTCCTAAGATGCACCTTTGAACAGATAACCTTCTCCAGGAGTGCTCAGCTCCACCTCCCCAGGCACTAAATTTGATGTGCTGGACAAAAGGGAGCCAGGCAATGTAAATAATGTGTTAAAGCCAGTGCAATCTGGATAAACAGTAGATTCATATTCAGACTTGGCAAGAAAACCAGAGGGAGAGGCCTCTGCATTTTGCAGGAATCTGGAAAAAGTGAAAAGCCTATGGAAAACTAATAAAACTTTTTTGGCATCCCATCTGGAAGTCTCAGCAGTTTCTGATGTCAGAAAGAATGCTTTCTGCTTTTAACTTCACACAATGCCTCCTTTCTGCTTTCATGTGCTCAGCACTGAGCAGCCTCTTCACAAAGGGCCCCAAAATCGATGTGTGTTCCTGTGTCTCACCCAGGCATGTGTTCTTTGAAAACAAACTGAGACATCTCACAGCTTCACTAAATATCACACAATGGCCCAGCCAGAGCTGCCTCCAGGAAGCACAACTGCAACACAGCCCAGACCTGCAGCCTTTGGAAAGGTTGTGGGGCTCTGCAAATGAATGGAGGAGGGAAAAACAAAGGGAAGAAAGCCCTTCTTCTTCTTCTCTCAGGGGACACAACCTGCAATATGACAACTTTCACCTATGACATCAGCCAGTCTGTTCTTCAGTCCAGCTGAGCACTTAACTCATACTTTAAGTCTGTGAATAGACTGAATTCCTCCTCATTTTACATAGAAATTCATATCTATTTATTTATGAAAGCCTGACCAGATCAAGGCCCAAGTTATTCAGAGGATGAGGTTTATTGCCAGACTGTAAAAAGAACAGAAGCAAAAGGTTATACAGTTTCCTACTCCTTGGATGGGCAAAGGATGTCAAAGAAAGATGAATGCAAGAAATCCCTTAAACATAAAGGCCACAAATGGCCCTGCCTGCTAACAAACCCTGACACTGGAGTACCAGCTCTTCAGACTGCCTTGTGGCTGCAATACAATCAGAGCATGCTTGAAGAACTTACTTCATTCCTTTGAGAGTTAAATAAAGGAGAAACCTGGATGAGGCCCATGTGCCAGAGCCACATAATAACCATCTGATCCAGGACAAATGGCACAATCCTCCATGAACCCAGATGCTCCTATGCTCTGGTTTCAATCTGAAAACAGGGTTTTCACCAGTTCAGTTTACATGGAGAGTTCAAAAGGCTTATTTTTCATTCCAGCAGAGAATTAACACAAATGTCAGAAGTTGCCAGGGAACAGACTGTCACCCTCCAACTGGTTCCCCCTCTTCAAACACTTGGAGGAAATTGTACTTCCCATATCGCCATTTAATCCTGTGTTCTGGTGGAGGGTTTTTAATATGTACTTGCTGTATCTGGAGAAAATCTGAAAATGCAGAGTAACCTCCCAGACAGAGCTTTGGCTGGGGATTCAGGAGGCCTGTGAGCTGTTAAAAGGTGTTAAGAAGGTTGCAGTAAGTCACTTCCTCACTCTCTGCTTCGAGCTCTACATTTGGGCAGTGTAATATTGATATGCCTTGAAATCGGTGGATGAAAAATCCCTCAGACTTTAAACCACAGGAGAAAGCATAAACACACACAAAATGTACTCTTGGTAGAAGGGAAAGATGTGAGCAGTCCATAGAGAACCATCAAGAATCCAGTCTGTTTTTAACAGCTGCAATGCACAACTTCCACAGATCATTTTGAGAAATGGCACACCAAGCCTGCGGCCACAAGTGTGACTCTGGCAGGTCACCCATGAGCTTGCTTTGGGCTGACCATGGGCTGCAGGAAGGGCCTCACCAATGGGAGTGGACTTCAGCTGCAAAACTCACCTGAAAAACTGGTTTTTCATTGCCAAGGCCACTGTGCTGCACACAGTGCCCAGCTAAGGTTAGTCCAGTTCCACACCTCACTCCCATTTGCAATGCAAACACTTACAGGAATGTGGTTCAGGTTTACCAACACTAAGTCAATCTGTGCTTTACCTGAGACCTCCCAAAATTAAATAGTCACAGCTGATACTGCTCCAGAAGGAATTCCCTTCTGGTCCATTGCACCACAGAAAAGTTCAAACAAAGCTGGAATTTCTCCCAAGCATTGTGTAAATTCCAGCTCTGGGGACCCTTGCAGGGACCAAGGAACAGCAGAGGTAGTTTACATTACAGTTTCCATGGCTCTACCAGCTGCTTCTGATGCAGGGCTCGGGGACTACAGCATGAAATACCAACTGTGCTAGGTAGGCTTAAAGTATGTTTGTTGAAAGGTACCCTCAGAAAACACTGGTTATGATATTTATTCACTAAAGCTCATGTTTCACAGGTGCTTTCAAGGCAGAAGACATTATGCATTATATATAAGATTCAGCATTTAGACACAGGCAAGTCTAACCTTAGTAAGTCCAACTCTTTCCATCTCTCCCTCACTGTTTCTTCAGTCTTAAATACCCATCTGGAGATGGTAACTCATTTCCCCACCATAAGAGCTACCAATGATAGACTGTCTTCTTCTGGCCTGTGCTTCCATAACCAGACATTTTGATTTCAAACATCAAAATGCACTGCTAGAAAACACACCTTTAAAAGAGCTCAATCTGTCTGACATGAGCTTGCAGCCCCCAAGATTGTTAATTTACATTCAAAGCAAGCTCAGAGTGAAAGAAACTTCTGCCATCTGGCACAAGTTAAAGCAATTCACAGTGAGAGTGGGGAGGTGCTGACATCCCAAAAACACTGTCCCAAGGAGCAATAACTCTGGGCTTCCTCAGCTGAGATACAAAGCGAGAGCAGGCCAGACATCAGGCTGCTCATTGCTCCTCTGTCAGTGCCCAGAGGAGCCAAAGGCAGTGCACAGGAGCAGAGCAGGTGAACAGAGCCTTTCAGCCTTCCTGGTGTACCCCACTGGGAATCAGAGGGCTGAAAAGGGGAGGAAGACTCTCTATGATGAGATTCAGTCTGCCTGATGCCAGTCCCAGTGACAACCACAGGCTGCCTTCACAGATATATGGAGAGTTCATCCCCTCCCAGACAAGTTCTGTGTTTACTTGTTTTCCAAAATAATCACACTGAAAGCGAAACATGCTGAATGAGTTATACAGAAGGAGCCTTCAAAATGTTATCAATGTTTCCAAGAGCTGAGCCAGAGAAAATAGACAGACAAGCACTAATTAAAGGTTAGATTTGAGCCTATGAAACCCAAGCTCTTGTCCTTCAGAAAACAAGGTCTGATGGTGTTGCCCTCATGAATTACTTTTCATCTGATTCTCATCATGGCTTTGACTTAAAAAACCCACAAGTTGACTCCCCTCTCTCTCATATCCAGATCCTGCACTGGAAAAACTATTCAGATCAGAAGCATCTCCCAAAACCATGTTAAGACTTTTCTATATAAACAAGAAGGAGCTTAGGGAGTCAGGCATCTAGCTACCCCCAAAAAATGGCTAGTTAGATCCCATGGCATAGGAGCTTGGCTTATACAGTTTGGTAAAGCTCTGGTTTATCATTTTGGGACTGTTCAAAGTCTATTAACAAGCAGGTAATTTGGATTTGTTTTCATCTGGGCACCTGAGTCCTCTGGGCTCTTTGACTGCAGGGGAAGCTGACACAGAGTAGTTCAGTGCCTTGTCACTAAATATGTGAATGTGCAGCAGGTGCTTCACATGTTACATTTACAGGCATAAAATGTCCTTTTCCCTCAACTTTACAGTATAATATGCACATGGTTCATAATTGCAATGCACTGCAGACTGTCATGGGACAACACAAACTGCACAGGCTGCACAACTCACCTGCCAACACGACTGCTGGAAAGATTCATATTTCTGTCTCCAGAGATGCCCGATTTTATAAAACAAACCAACAGCCTAAAATACTGCTCCATAAGGGCTTCCACGCTAAAACCTGCATTGCACTAACATATGTTTTGAGTGTAAAGTGTGACAGAGCTGGAGTCAGCAGAAACTGAAATCAGAAGGAAATACTTTGGGGGACTTTTCATGATGTGGTTGGTAAAGAATGATGTCTGGAGAAGGAGCACTGGGTGAATATTTATTCAGAGGTCAAGAGCACAGCTCTGCTCAGGGTTCTGCCTCCTAACACACATAGAGAACTTTGCTGGCCACAGAAGTGGTTTCTGTCTGTACATCTGGTTACAATAGCATTGCTGTGGCCTTTTTGATATTTGTGTCAGGTTTTAGAAAATTAAAATACTGTTTTTATTTAAATGATTCTGGTTGATGCTGTTTGCTCAGGGAGTGATGGTTGCTTTGAAAGAATTCAGAAGGCTATACCCTTTCAAAGACACCAAACCACTCCATAACCCTCTTTGTGAAAGATGAGGCAATTCCAGAGACTTCTACAAACAATCCAAACAACATATTTGATAGTAACCAAAAGGGACCTGAGCAACTTGACTTTCCAGTGTTTAATTCTAATAATGTTTGTAGATGCATTGTAAGGGAAAGCAATCTACTCTCTAAAAGCCCAGCCTGGTTAGTTTGGACCAGGATTACAAGTGGTCAGGGACACTGAGGCAGTTCCATGAGCCCTGTGAGGTGCCACTCAGACAGTTCCATGAGCCCTGTGAGGTGCCTTCAGACCCTCAGGCCACTGTGTGTGGCTGCTCTGAGGAAAGCAAAGGATGTCAGCCTTGAAGGAGAGCAAGTCTAGAACGTCAGCACAACTCCTGGGTGGGGCAGAGTGTGGGCAGCCACCTGTACATCCCAGAGACTCTGCCAACCATTGCACTGCCTTTCTGCACGTACTAAAAAGGAAACCCTGAGGGAAATGTGATCATCTGACAAATATGTTACACCTTCAAGTAGTTCCCAGCAGGAGGAAAGCTTTTGCTTAAGGAAAATTTCTCCCTGGGGCTCCTCAGTTTCAGTGGCACACTTTTAAATGTTTCGCTTCAAAATGCTGTAAAAATGCCTTCATGACAGGGAATTACATATTTAAAATTAAAAACAAATAAATAAAAATCCCTTTAAAACCAATGAGTCCCTTGGCAGTCCTCGTTCTTGCTGCCCCAGCAGACAGTCTCCAGATGGACAGCTCAGTATTCCAGCAGCCATTCCCATTTGTCTCTGCCCAGGAGACAAACAGCTTGCCACAGTCTCTGAAACAGGTAGAACGTGAACTCTAAGTGCTACATCCTCGAAGGCTCCTCAGCTGCATTTTAAGTCAAAAATTTAAGGAAGTTCCTTGAGCAGATAAAAGTTGCAGTGGTACAAAGGGAAATGCTCACTGACTGTTAAAAGCACAAAGGCTTCCTCGGATATGCCCTTATAAAAGCAACCATGAATCCATTTTATTTCTCTGTATATTCAGTCTGGAGTTCCTTTTCCCCACAGCCACCTGCTCCCTATCCTCCCACCCCTGATGGATTAGCAGGAAGCATAGACAGTGGAGACTGGAATACCTCTGTCTCTCAGCTAAAGGTGTAAAAAGCCACAGGAATAACAATTTGATAACAAAAAGAAGAACATGACCTTGAGTCTTTCTTTTTCCTGTACTTGTGTGTAAATAGTAAAGCTAATCCCATAACTTGATACATCCTTTGAGGAGAAGGGAAAGGGGAAAAAAATATGAGAAAGAGGAGAAGGGAAAGGAGAACAGAAGGGGGACAGAGAAGGGGAAGAGAAAGGGGAAGGGGAAGGGAAAGTGAAAGGGGAACAGAAGGGGG
>JAOXXN010000162.1:20033624-20050604 GCA_026770055.1 Myrmophylax atrothorax | reverse complement strand
GAAGGGGAAGGGGAAGGGGAAGGGGAAAGGGAAAGGGAAGGGGAAGGGGAAAGGGAAGGGGAAGCGGGAGGGGAAGGGATTAAAACCCAAACCCACAAGGCAGGGTTGAAAAGTATGACAATGGGTTCTGGCACCCTCTAACCAGAAATGGGACTGCAGTGATGGGGTGAAGCAATGAGATTACTCATTGCTGCACCATTTCACAATTTGTTATTAAAAAGAAATGTAGTTTTTGTAGATTTTAAACAATGGACACTTTTGATCCTTTTTTCTTTTGTCCTCCTGAAATGTCTGTCTCTGTATTTTGCCATGTACCCACTTCCACAGCAGGTTCCACTTCTCCTTCCATTCCCTACATTTGGAACATTTGGGCCCCTTACCATTTCAGCATGGGGGTCTCTTGCTGCTTCTCCCTGAATATTTAAATAGCCCTTCTCCTCTCAGGAGCTGTAGGACACCTCCAGCAAGGACTAAAGGATCTAAGCACTGACCCTGATATTTAGATCTAAGAAGTTGTTGATGGCCAAGTTCACCCTCAGCACAGTTCCCCTGAATCTGAAAGACTCAGGTGGGGGATATATTTGGTCCTGTGTTTAAGTTGTAGGGCTGATCTAGTGATACAGGATAAGCAAAGACATTTGAGGGAGTTCAGCATCTTTCAGGGTAAGGATTTTCAGATCTGTACCTTTGTTCCCAAAAGAGTTAAATGAATAATGAAATCTCCCTGCAGCGAGAACAGCTGAACTTAATTCAGGGGAAACATGTCCAAGAACTGCTGTTGTGCTTAGCAAATGTGCTTGTCAAAAAGGGGTGCTCCTTCCCAGGTATTTGTTTTAGAAATTCCCTGCCTATAGGATTACACAGAGTAGCTTGGGATAGATTTATGCTTAGGGCAGGTTTGCATTTTGTAGGTTTGAAAATTATGCTTTTTATTAGCATAAATGTGACAGCACTTTAAAGACCAAAATTCTATTTAACAAAATTCATTTCAAGCTACAAACTCTTCAAAATAAAAACTTCTGAGGATCAGTATAATAACAATATAGTATCAGTTAATTCTTTCTTCTCTACAGTAACAACCATCAATTTAGACCATATATGTAAGATTGTCCCTATATCAGATCTGATGCTTCCATTTTTAGGCTTCAAGTGTTTTGAACCAATGAAAAAGCTGCTTGAATATGTGAAATATGTCTGGAAAAAATTACATACTTTGCAATTTAGAGGGGACCAAGTTCAGCCCGGGTGTCATTCCTTACAATCACTGAATTGACCTAATGGTGGAATTTTAATGTACCTATCTTAGGCAGAACTGGCAATTCTTATCTTTAATAATCAACACGGTATAGATGAATCCTTGATAGCTTCAGACTGCAAGAATTACTGAGACTACCATCAAAATTTGTAAGATACTTTAACTCCTCAGGAATTATAGTGCACATGTAGACGTTGCTTTAAAACACTACCAGCAAAATTACGTTTACAGTAGTGTAGCATTTTAATTAGACTTTTCAGACACTAGAGAGGTCATCTAAATATAAGACATTTAATCTTGATGGGTTTGGTAGGTTGCCTCAGCTTCCAAGCAAGAGGGTAGGAGCGGAATTACCAGAGCTAAATTCTCCTGGTGAACTTATTTGTCTGCCAGTCCTCTGGTTCGTTAAAGTTTCAGAGATGATTTCCAAGCTACTGTTCACCTTTGTGTTTTTTGTCAGCCAATCCACAGAGGGAAATCAAATTGGGTAGGCTAGTTCCAAGCAGACTGCCAATAAAAAATTTAAGCACTACTATCTAGAAGTAGAGTTTAAACAGAATTTTAAACTAAATCAAAATGTCACAGTAAAGGGCCATCAATGTAACAAGCTCTGCTGCACTGCACTTTACTGAAGATATTGCAAAGGAATTCCTCCTCCCTGAATGTGAGGAGCCATAATTCAAGTGTTGCTGCCTTTGTGCAGTGGGTTGGTGCTCAATGGCCTATGAGCAATGAAAGGCAGCACAGCGCTGCCCCTGCTCGCAGTGGTGCCTCCTCAGCAGAAAAGCTGGGCAGGAGAAATGGGTTTAAGAAAAGATTTAAGCAGAAAAGCAGGGGAGCCTCGGATTTCTCTGTGTGGAATTTGGCAGGGGCTGGGAAATGTGGTTTCTTTTGCCTGTCAGTGGTGTCTATAAAACCTGGCATTTCAGGGCCTGTGTCTGAGGTTTGTCTGCACAGGAAGCTTCCCATCAGTCAGAACATATTCTGCCAACTATGCTGGGCTATTCTGGTCTCACTCCCAGCACAAACATAGCACACCAAAGGAATTTTAGGTTTTTTTTTTTCCCCCAGCATAATCAACTCCAGTCTGGATTAATCACTTTTACCCTGAAATACACTTTCTAGAAAGAAAAGCGTACAAGGGAAACAACTTTGCTGCACAGACAGGTCTTTAAGAGTGGAAAAAAATTGTTCCAAAGGAACTTTGCCATTTGTAGAGTGCCAGTGGCAGCTCTGAGAAAGCCAAGAGCAGATAAAACTCCCTGGAGAAAGCAGGCTGGGGGAAAGGTTGCTGCAGGTGTGGCTGTGAGAGCAAAAGGCAGGGACGTGAGAGCTACAAATCCTTATAAATCACTCCGTGCTGTTCCAGCTGAGTTGAAAAATCAAAAGGAAAGCTCTGGGCTTTCCAGCACACTCTTATTGTTTGTTTTGTCTGCCAAGTCTGTGCCTCTTCCTTCGATGGAGTGCTTGTGGCTTGGGAAGGACTTTGGAGCCGGTTCTGTCTGTCTCAATCCAAGGCCTCAAACTCACAGTTCTGAAGTGTCACTTAAGCTGGAAGTTTGTCCTTCTGCTCTCCAGCCCTCAGCAAACATGGAAATATTTTTGCCTTGGTATTTGTGCCATTTCAACAAGCACTTGGACAATGAAAACATCAGCTCTTCTGTAGAGGCTCAGACATCCAGAAAACAAAGTTCACCTCTGAAAACACAAACACAAGAGGCAGAGAGAGCAACTCAGTAGTTCTGAACCCTCCCACTAACTGGAACCATTCTGTCCTGGGGATCGGCTGGGGATGAGCTGTGGGTCAGCTGTAGGTCAGCTGTGGATCAACCGTGGGTCAGCTGTGGGTCAGCTGTGGGTCAGCCGTGGGTCAGCTGTGGGTCAGCCATGGATCAGCTGTGGGTCAGCCGTGGGTCTGCTCTGGGTCAGCAGTGGATCAGCAGTGGGTCAGCTGGGAGTCAGCTGTGGGTCAGCTGTGGGTCAGCCGTGGGTCAGCTGTGGGTCAGCCATGGGTCCGCTCTGGGTCAGCCATGGATCAGCAGTGGATCAGCTGTGGATGAACTGTGGGTCAGCTGTGGGTCAGCCATGGATCAGCCATGGGTTCAGGATCCCAGCCCGCAGTCAGCACCACCTGGCTCAGCTCCAAGTTCCCCCAGTCCCACAGTGCCAGCAATGACCACATCACCCACACTCTGCCCTGGAGTTCATTGCCAGCCTTTCCCAGGGTGTTCAACATGGCATTTACTTTGGCCTAAAGAAGAAATGGGGAAGAACAGGAAGCAGAGCAACACTTGCCATGCTCTAAAGCCCTGAGGAGATTCATGGCAGGCACTGCAGAGTCCCCATCAGCCCTTCAGCCAAACACAACCTTCATCCACAGACTCAGTGCTGGAAGAAGCAGAACCTCATAAGAGTCAGGGCTGGCACTGGGCTGTCCTGACAAAGGGAAGATTATTTGCATAGCCTTTTAATGCGTATTTCTCTCAGTTACACAGAAAAAAAAAATCCTTAAACCACTATGATTCCAAGTGTTTTTCTCTTGGTCTGCATGGAAGCAGAAAACTGAATACAAATCCCATGATATGCCAGTTTCCATAGTGGCCATTCCCACTGCTTACACAGAACAGGGGACTCTAAACATATATTTTGCAAGAAATATCAATAAAACTCACCAGACAACAGACCCCAGAATTCCAAAGATTTGTCAAATTCCCTCCCTCTCCATTCCAGTGGAGGGGAAGTAGGAAAAACCTTTATCATCTAAACTATAATAACCAATCCTTCTTTGTGTGGCTTTTGATAATGCAAGAGAAAGTACTTGTTAACATATGGTGTATGAAACATCAGGATTCAGAACAATTCTTTGCAAAATTGAAAGAAATTTGCAATTAAATTTGACCATCTGATTATTCAAAGTTTATTTTGAACCACATTTTTCCCTATGGAGAAGATTTAATCCAATACAAAACACATAACCCATGGATAAGGGAAACTTTTCAGAAAGCATGAACATCTCCTTGGATCTCAGATCCTCTTGTTCTTTAATAACCCTCTAAAGGACAAATTAAGTTCTGCTTCCATGACCCATCTGTCCAGGACCAACTCAGACTGAAAAGAGAAGCCACTGCTGTTGCTGCCTACTTTCATTACAGCTCTTAAGAAGGTCACAAAACAATGCAATTTTATCTGTACTGCTGCTGAGTACAATTAGTGACATCAGAAAAACTGCTCTCTTCTCTGTCAGCTTTAGGGTTTGTTGACCTGCATACCAAGTGCTGGGATGTGCTCGTGAGCAATGCCCAGGTCTACACTGTCCCTTTCCAAGTGACCAGCCTGACACAACAGTCAGCCTCTGGTCGTATTTCAGCATTAACATCATGGACAACTTACCTGGTTGCATTTTTCACTCCTAAGGGTTTGATTTACTAATGTGTTTCATAAACAATAACGAGACAAGGCTTTGAAACTCCCTGTACCAATAGTAGCATTATCTGGCTGAGATGGCACTGAATCCTGCCTGAGTTTAGGCCTTGCTTCAAAACAATCAGCAGACCTGGAAACTTGCTGTCTTTTATATTTTCTGCATTTAATTTACTCAAACATGCCTCTGTGAGAGCATGAGTAACTCCAACAGGTGACCTTCAGCCTCAGAGAACAGAGGGTGGGACAGTCTGATGGAAGATCTGCCTCTCAGCTCAGAGGGACCCCTGACCCTCCCATCAGTCCTGGGCAAGGCTAAGAGTTGGACTTGGCTCCCTTCCAACTCAGCATTTTCTGTAATTCTGGGAATCCCAAACTGGCTTCCCTGTCCAGGGCCATCCCTCCCAGCCCACCTCCATCAGGGCAGTTCAGGGCTAGTTGCTTGTTTCTCAATTGTTTCATGCTTTGAGCAAATCATGTTTATGAAATTAAAATAAATCTTTCTTCACATTTTACACTATGCTTTCTGCTGGTTCTATGCATTGATTATATTTTACAGCTCCAGTGGCTCAAGAGCAGAATCTGGGCACAAGTGCAGAAGGTTGCCCAGGGGAGCAGCCCAGGCTGTCCTACAGTGGTCTCACCCTCACAAGAAGGACATGCACATGTGCATGTGGCACACACAGAAACTGCCTTCATTTTGTGCCTCAGTCTGCATGTAGGAATATGCTTATTTGGGTTTATGAGCAAGGCCAAGCAAGCTCACTAGACATAAACACTGCTTTTGTGAGAACTGGATGGACACTTGACTCCGGAGTGCTCTACAGCCTTCTCTTAACTCCCCTCTGTGCTGTGCATTTTGTGTTTGAGGTATTTGGTATTCACAAGTATGTCACTGCTTTGGAGAAACAACCTCTATTTTAAAAGGCTTTCCCAACAACTGTGTTAGGTGTACAAACCTTGAGACTGATTCCAACTAAAATTAAACAATCTAAGATTGGCAGGACCTTCGAGCTTGCCCAGAGACCAGGTAACACCATCATTTTGCTCATGACTAATTTACTTCAGATTTCTGCAAGTGTTCCCAACCATTGATATGCTTTGTGTGCAGAGTTTGTAAAACACTCCTGCTGTTAAAATGAACTGTTGGTAGGAAGGCAGCTGCCATTAAGGCTGCTCCTTTTCCCTTACAACCTAAAGCCCCAGTCCTTCAGTCACCCCTAAAGTTCCAACAAGAGCAGGGTGAGTGATGTTAACAAGCCCATCCACATATGCACAACTAAATATCCAGGTGTAAATTAGCTGCAGCAGGATCCAGTGAGGTTGGATACACTGAACTTCCAGGGAGCCAGAGGTTTGATGCTGATGTAAACTAGCTGGTGAAGCCCTTGGGTTTGAGCTCCCTTCAAATCAATAGAACTCTTCCCAGTGTTTTCACTGGGGCCTGTATCAGAAATGGAACATTTCACTAGCATTGAAGTAATTTAATCTAGAAATTGTTTCCCCAAAACTTGATAATGATTTAAGGTACAGTCAGTTGGAATGTTTTTGAAACCTGATAAATAATAGCTCAAAGCAGGCATCTCTAAAATGAGTTCTTGTGCTTCACTGAGGCTGTCAGGAAAGCCAGAAAGCTTGTTCTCTCTCCTCTACTGCACCATCCAGCAGGTTTCAAAACAATCTGTATTTGTTTGCTTGGTCTCCTTCTATGAGAAGACCAACAAATTATTATAATGCACATTTTTAATACATTATTAAATTAGATGTCACCTGCTCTTTGAGGGAGAAGTAAAGATCGAGTTCTGTCTAGTCAGAGGCACAAACTCAATCAAGTATTAATGGCTGAATTACTTCCAGCAATAAGACACTAAGGCCAAGCAAAATGTCCAAGGTCACTCCACTCCAGATGGTGCACTAATATATTTACAGTACTGATGCCTCCTGGCATTTTCAATTTCTTGTGTTGGGTTGTTTTTGGAACCAATCAAATTGAGGAGCTGGCAGCTGCAATTTGCCCACAAAATTAAATTTAAAGGATTATAACTCCAGTTTTAAGCAGTGATTTGACCATATTGATGTGAAGCCACTATTCCCAGCTCTTGATTTTCACTGAAGGATGGCCACAGCATATCATAAATTCAGTGGGGACTAAACAGGCTGGTTATCAATAGACACCTTTTTTTCCTGTACACAGGCATTGATTTAAGCCTTATCTATCAGAGCCAGCAATCAGGAAGATAACATGAAATAACTGCTTCTGATATGGGGGCCTGAAATAGTCTACATTCCTTCACACAAGGGGAATTTTAAATGGCACGGGTTTTCATATGGGCAATTATGCTCCAGCAAGCATGTTATACACAGGATTACAGTATAGATGTTCCTGCCTGCAAGGGTGGAACATGCAAACTCAAATTTACTATGGACACCAAAGCCCAACAAGAGAAGCAGAGACTCCCAGCCCCCTAAACTAAACACTGCCCAGAACTGTGTGCTGGAAGATGCACCCCTGAGCTTTGTTACTCAAGCTGAGCAGTAGTTTTTAAAAGAATATGATTATTAGATAAATAATGTATGCTTATCTTTCTATAATCATATTATAATATAATTTATTATTGTTTTTATTCTTACCTATTTATATATTATAGAAATGTAGTAAGATACATATATATGATTTATTTATATAGATGTAAAACACTGTGTGTGTACATATATATTTAAATATACACTATTGTAAAATCTTAGGCAGGAAAAACACTGTTCCCAACTTACCCCTAAGTAAGTCACTCTAAATGGGTTTTGAATTAAAACATGGACATTCAATATAGTCTCCTTCCTACCCATCCTTCCAGTGGCCTTACTGTAGGTACCCATTTTTGCCACGTTTGCCTTTTTTCCACATCTCTGTGTGTTTTATCTCTCTGGCTTGTGCTTCTGACCTCCATCAGTTCCACTTTAAAACTTACTCTGCATTAACAAGGCTGTGCCCAAAGTTGGTTTTCCCTTTAAATTTTTTATCTTGATAAAACCCTTAACTATTGCAGTATGATATTGATGATCTAAATATTCCAACCTTCATAAATAAGTTAGCAAGAGGGTTCTATTTATACCTATGTGATGTATACAAAAGTATAGAGAGAGTTAAAAACAGAAATTACTTTTTAAAGTTTTTGTCATATTAAATATACAGTAGCTCCTGAACCTCTCCAGAATAACTAAAAAAAAAAAAAAAAAGGGGGGGGGGGTGAAGAGAAGAAAAGTAAAATTAAAAAAATCTTTAAAAATACATGTGCTCAGTACTGGTGAAATCAAGACCCACAAGACAGAGCTGATGCAAAGAGGATGGAGGCATCAAGCTTTTTTCATTTGAATACCTTCAGACAATAAGTGCTCACACTGAGGAAAAAAAAATACAGTCATTTTTCAATTGGACTTTTAGTTTTTGACAGAAAATGAAGAACAGAATGCTTGTTAAATTATTTATCTCAGAAAAAATTCCCATCCTTACAGAAACTAAGCCTGCAGTAATGATGTCTCTGCTACCTCTTGCTTCCCAAGCAGGAAGAGGAGAGGAAAGCAAAGATCAGAGCAAGCTGCCAAAACCCAAGGGCTCAGAATGTTCTTCCATAATAGATGATTTATTTCTGCTGGGAGGAATTGCTCTCCCCTCACCTCAGCAGGAGCAGGCTCTGCTCATCATGGCAGGTACTCCTTTGCGTCTGCCTCCAGCCTGACCAGGGACTGCCCTGGGCATCCACACGGGACATGGCGGGGTGGGTGGAGGATGTGCAGGGTGGCATCAGCATGGCCACAGAGTGCCCACTGCCCTGGGCATAATGTGTCACTGCCCTGGGCATAATGTGACACTGCCCTGGCCACTGTGTGCCCACTGCCCTGGTCACTGTGTGCCACTGCTTTGGCCACTTTGTGCCACTGCTTTGGCCACTTTGTACCATTTCTCTGGTCACTGTGTGTCCACCCCTCTGGTCACTGTGTGTCCACCCCTCTGGTCACTGTGTGTCCACCCCTCTGGTCACTGTGTGTCCATTGTCCTGGTCTCTCTGTGTCCCCCACCCTGGTCACAGTGACACCTCCCTGAGCCAAGCACTCAGACCCTCTGGCCCTCTCAACACTGCTCACTCTGAGTTAATTTTTTGGCTGTGGTGAGAGCAACAGGCACATCAAAGCAGGTAACATCTCCCTTTCAGAGCAGAGTTATAAAACAAACAATTCGGAAATGGTTATATTCTCAGAGATTAAAAACATCCTGGATGACAAATTATTTCCTCAACGTGATAAACTGACATGTTTTCACTATTTCTTTGTAGTGAAGATCAGGAAGCACAAACCTGACAAGGCTGAGCATCAGCAGCGCTTACATGAGCCTGTGATATGTCCTGGCCCATTTGGATAAATGGCTGTCACAATAATGCTCTCCTTCAGAATGAAGAAAAGCCAAACTTCAGCCATCCACTCACCACTGCAGCACTCTAATTTCCAAATTCAGTGTGAGGGTGAAATAGCATCCACAACTATTCTGAAGAGAAGGCATTGATTGCATTTGCAATGCCTCAAACACAGCACTTATTAAGGAATTCAAATGCTTTCTTTGAGGAGGTGTAATATTAAGCTGCAGTTTTCCCTGTATTGAACATAAAAAGTTGTATTGCCCAAGGGTGAGTGAACAGAGGGATTTCACTGAGATTTAAGGTCTCCTACCTCACACTGCTGCAGCTGGATTAACATCAGGATGGGTGTGGGATGCACCACTGCCTGGAACAGACTCACTGATCTCCAGACAGGGAAAGCTGAGGAATAACTGGAAAAGAGGAATCTGGGGATGTTTCTTCCCAAACAAAGGGTGGGGCACCAGACATTCAAACAGGGAAATATTCTTGACCCACTTGATTAATGATGGCACATCTCTGTTCAGTCCTGTGTATAATCCATGAACTTCCAGAAACAAAGTGGAGATGTCCAAGTTGACTTTGCCTGATCCCTCAAAAGCCTTTGAAATATGAGACTTCTACTGGGCTACCCTTCTCACCACAGTATCTGAGCACTCACATCCAGAAACTTTCCAAGCCACATTTTATGTTTGCAGGGGAAGTGTGTGTGTCCATCTGCACAAAATTAAGCAACAAGGTTCAGAGCAAAGGATGAAGGTCAGGAAAAGCACTAAATAATGTATATTAAAACAAGTAATAAATATGGAGAGATTGCAGAGTCTTTGACTAGAACAGAGAAAGTGACAGCTAAAAATTGTTCCTTTGTATTTTCCTGTAAATTATTCACTTGTTGCTGCGCACTCATGCCAAGGTCCTTTGTCAGGCAGGTGCTACAGGAGCCTTTTTTCCCTTCTAGTCAAATGTAACAAAGCAATCGAAAGGAAACCTGGAAAATTTGGGGTTGCAAAGCCAATATGCAAATCTGTATCTCCTTTTCAGTGTATTTCCCAACTTTCCCAGCACCTGGCAGTGGCAGACTCCCCTACAAGAATCTTCCACGGTGCATCACCTGCACTGTGCCAGTCAAGGAGGATTTAACTGTGGGTGCTTAAACATCAGCGACTGGATCTGCTGATCCTCCCCCTCTCCCTGCTTTCTCCAGGGACTGACATCCATCCTACCCCAGCTTCTACAATTTGCATTTTGTTCAGTGTGGGTGAATTCCGCTAAATATTGCAGCTAAAAGTACACCCAGGGCTACAGAGTCCAGAGTAAGAGCCCTAAAAGTCTCATCAAGTAATACCACACACAGAGACCCGAAATCTCAGAGTGTCTCCACATTGTGAGAGCAGAATTGGCTCTGCCACTCCATGTATTCTTGCCTGAGAGGAATGTGTCTATATAAGTTCCCAGAATCTCTAGCTCTTCTCCTGTGTGTTACAGGAGCCAGCAAGGAGCCAGTTAGGCTCTGACAGTTGTTCTTGTTTTGCAGCCCTCGCTCTGCTTCTGGATCGATGGACAGACAGCTGCAAACAGGGCTTTGTCACGCTGTCTCCCCACAATCACAGCACCCAGAGCTGATTGCCTGTCCCTGGGACAGGCTGTTTCATAAAGCAGGACCCTGAAAGCAAAATCTGAATCCCAGTTTGTGGTGTTTGGATGGTAATGCAGAAAGCCAATCACTGCCAACCACCCCTTGAGAATTCAAAATGAGCTGCTGCATCACTCTCAGCACTGGGCACTGCTGAGAGCTGCTATTCATAGGAAAAAAGGAGCTTCAAATATATCATGCACTTAAAGTTCAGCCTCTGCTGCCTTTTGTCCTATTATCTTAAAGAGAGTGAGCCAGAAAAAAAAAGTTAATATGATGTGCTATTTCACAGTACACTGACAACCTTGTAAAACCAAACAAAGCTTATTCCACAGTGTTCCACATTGTAGAGGGTTTTTTTAAAGGAGATCCAAAGGAGTAAATTCACACACTGGTAATGAAACATTCCAATATGCAAGAGACAAATGCTTTCTCATAAGAAAAAAATACCTATTTTGAATTTTTAAACCTTCATGAGGCTTTTATTAGATGATAACACAATACTAATACTTATTTATGCATATATATGTATATGTAACCCTCTATATAAGCAAAAAATGAAAGTGAATTTTTTAAGATGATATTACCAAACTGATTTGATAATTAATACAACAAAAGTCAGTTGGTATTGTGGCTCAGTGAGTTTGTGTGAATAAAATAACCTTTAATATTTAAAATATGCTTTATGTCCACCTACACAAACATGCCACCCAGACATGGAATGGAGAACAAACTTATTTTAAGAGGTCAGAGTGTGTGTGGTTTTGCTTCAGAGGATTTGCCCAAAGCTGAGACTGTACCCCCACAGTAAACCTTTGTTTCCTGCACACCACAAAGCTGGTCCCATTACCACTCAGTAAATCCAGATTTTCCTTTGAAATTAATAACAGCTCTATATTCTTCAGCTTTTGAGTGGCTCTGCATATGAATAGCTGATATCCTTGGTGTCCATTCTTTAGCAAGTGACAACCAGTTATTAAAGCACTTACAAATGCTCCATGTTCTGTTTTATTTTGAGGGTATAAAAAGCTGTACAACAATGGCAGCAGTTAGGAATCTTAATAACTAAGGATGGCATGAATGCTTATTTTTCCTTAAGATAAGAAGGAGGAAACCATATCTTAATTGTAAAAATACAACAGAACAAACTCTATTTAGGGTTGGAGTTTGGAGGGCTGGACTATTTTCTTTCTCAATGGAGGGCTCAGAATAATCTGTTTTATTCAGACTTAGAGAAATTATTAAAAAGGCACCTATTTCTGTAAATTATCTGCCCTTCACCCTACCTGGAAACACCCCCTTTAGGGAAGCCTGAATCTCCAGTACCTTTGCCAGTGGAATCTCAAGGAGGGGGATCAGGGGTGGGATGGACTCAGCCAACACAACGTGCCCTCTGTCACAAGAGGGTCAGTACTCAAGGGCAGCTCAGAGGAGGATACAACTGCTTGTTGTGCCAACCTCAAGTGCCCTCGGGGTGCAGGCAGAGTCCAAAGGCACTCCTGGACTGCAGACACAGGGCTCTGCACAGCTGGGCAGCAGCACCTGAGCTCACAGGACTGCCCTGCAGGGTTCAGGAGCACAAGAGGAAAGATCAGCCCTTCAGGCACCTGGAGAACTGCTCTGGATGCAGCTGGGTGAGAGAATCCAGCAAAAACAGCTTGGAAAGATCCCTCTGGATTCACAGCATCACTTAGGCTTCCATGCAGATCCCTGCTTGTGCTGGTTTGGGCTGGGCTTCATTTTCTCCCCAGTGGCTGCCATGGGACTGAGTTTGGGGGTTTGCTGAACACAGGGATGACAACAGAGATGTCTTTGTTGTGGCTGAGCAGAGGTTGCACAGAGCCAAGGCCTTTCCTGCCCCTCCTGTGCCCAAGCTGGGGCAGTCTGGGGGTGCGGGGGAGGCTGGAGGGAGCACAGAGGGACAGGTGACCCCAACTGAGCACAGGGATATTCCACACCATGTGACATCATGCTCAGGATCTCAAGTGGTGGGAGAAGGAGGAAGAGGGGATTGTTTGCAGCGATGGAGTTTGTCTTCCCAAGTCAGCTGCTCTCCTGGAGGTGCTGAACACCTGCCCAGCCATGGGAGTGAATGAATTCATTGTTCTGTTTGACTTGTGTGCATAGCTCTTGCTTCTCCTATTAAATTGTCTTTATTTCAACCCACAAGTTTTCTACCTTTTACCCTCCCAGTTCTCCCCCTCAGTCCCACTAGTGACGGCTGTGTGTGCTTGGGGGTGTTGGAGTTAAACCACCACACACACATAGTCCTTGCACTGCTGCTTGTTCAACAAGTTTTGCCCCAATTTGTGTATGAAAAATTAAAGTCCAGTAATTGGCACAACTTCTGGCTGTGAAGGATTAACAGTTCCCTTCTGCTTTTAACTTCCCTCCCTCAACTCTCACCTGTACCCAGACCCTCACTTTGGGAGGGAGGCAGGACGTCCCCATGCTCAGTTTGAGAAGAGGAGCTGTGATGGTTTCCAGAACTCTCTTTGCACAGTGAGATGGATAAGCCAGAATAAATGACTCATTTTCAGCAGGTTATTGAAATTGCTTTTGCTCTGTATTTTAACTACTGGCCCTATGTACTGATGACCTGATAGACTAGTTTTCCCAAAATGCCCCTGGGAAGAATTTCATCCATCACTTTATTTTTATAGCAGCCTTCAGGTTAAAGCACCTTAGGGCATCCTACAATATTAAACAAAATAAAACATCAAAGCATATAAAGCCTGTTAAAAGTGCCATCTAAGATATAATATAAGACTGCTGCCTAAATCCAAAAAGCTGCTAGTTATTCTTTATATCTTAACTGTAAGGGTAATGAATTTCTCTGTTAAAAGCATGAAATGTAATATAACTAGGAGTCAGAAGAGGTCATCCAACTTGTATTTTCGAGGGTCTTTCTTGGTGCAAAGAAATGGTTGTCAGTGGATGCGCTAGCTTAAAGGCAAACCAGCAGGAGAAACAAACCCAACATGAAAGAGATTATAAATCAGAATTATAATTTAATAATAATATTACAGTAAATGCAATGATACAAAGAGAAATTGGATTTAACCCACACAACCCAGCAGTGTAACCCAGCCCCCTGGGGCACAAACACAGTGGTGTTTGGTGGCCCCTGTGCAGAGCCCCACGTGGTTCCCCCGAGTCCAAAGGAAAAGGAGGTGAAAAACCTGTTGGTGCAGATGATGGCACAGTCTGGTGGAGAGTGGTGGGCTCCTCCTGTCGAGGTTCTGCTCCTCCTCTGGATCCAACACGTGGTCCCAGAAGTCCCCAAAGCCCAAGATTCTCTCCCCTGAGGTGCGGGTGGGAGCCCCCAGTGCCTCCCCCAGGGCAGGGAGTTCCACACTGGGGAATCTGACTCTGGGAGTCGGGGGATTTTGGAATTGTTGCTGGCCCATGAGCAGAGCTGAGCCCTCAGGTGGGTGTGGAGGTGCCAAGGAGTCCCTGGAGGGCAGTTCTCCCAGCTCCTGTGCCAGGCTTCTTTCCCAGCCAGCTGCCAGGCTGAGGGCTCAGGTGTGCCCTGGGCAGCGGCTGCAGACGGTCCATTGGGAACAGTTCCTGGGGAATGAATAAAGGGTTTAGAATCCACAGCTTTGGTCACCCTCACACAGTGATAAACTGGTCCCACCTGCTGAACTGGGACACTAGACTAGACCTCAGGATGCATAAAACAGAAAGTGAAGCATTATTAGGACGCACACCACTGAAGCACTGCCTGTTTGTGTGAGTTGTGTACCACTGTGATGCATTGGCTGGTGGTCAGTGAGCCACAGGCTATGTTATTAGTGACACAAATACCCCCTGCCATGGACAGTCTTATGGCTCTGCCTCTGATGAAGATGAGTGTGGGAACCACTGCGCTTTGAGAAGCAAGGTGGTGGTGAGGCAGTGTCAGGGTAAGGTGAGTTATGGTGATCAGAGGAGGGTCAAGGCAAACTAAGGCAGCATCAGGAACAGAAGGCTTTGAACTTAGAACAAAGAGCTTGATCTTTATTTTTAGTTACAGCTTCAATTTTGTCTACTCTTGTAAACAGAGTGTTATCACATAATTGGTTAGTCAGTTCTCCAAGCATACATGGAAACATTCCACTGGCTGCATTTTCAGGTGGTTTTTTCCTCCTTAAGGGTGCACTCCAAACTGCTTTTTTTTCAAGGATACACCTTGAACTCTTTAAGATCAATTCCGTCATCAATTACCTGAGACATCAGAGGATCCACAGACTCATTGTCACCCCCACAAGGGAACAGGAGGAGATAGAGACTTGCAAAGCAAGCAAAATATGTATCTTATCTGTTTTCAGCTGGCTTTAGTCCTCTGAGTGCTGAAAGTATGCCTCAATTTCTCCTAGTGATATTTTTTAGAAGCCAGAAAGGTTCACAGAACAGTTTGGGTTGGAAGAGACCTTCAAGATCATTTCGTTCCACCCCCTCCCATGAGCAGGGACACCTTCCACTATCCCAGGTTGCTCCAAGCCCCATCCAGCCTGGCCTTGGGCACTTCCAGGGGCAGCCACAGCTTCTGTTCTAAATTATTTTCTGGAAACTATTTTGACTGTAGAGGCAACAACAGATAACTAACTGCTATAAATTAATGTGAAGTGTGATGTGCAGCTGAGTTCAAATGCTGTGGAATTCTTCCTTACAGTCTCTCTCTTTATTTGCAGTTCTTGGCTATTATCCTGGTTATCTTTATTGCAGAAGTATCCGCTTTTGTCCTGGGATTTGTTTACAGGGAAAAGGTAAGCAAAGAATTAGCATCTCTGTTCCAACCTAAATATAAAGAATAGATCTTGCATTGTTAGGTTGTTCCAATATATCCACTTTTTTGTCCTTCATCCCCTTCAACCTGCAGAGCAAGTGGGAATGGGGATATGTTTGTTGGGAACGTGGTAAATACATAAAGTATCTGGCAGGCATTGCATCCCTCTCTCAGTTGGGTTAAACAGTTGTTGATGCTCCCAAAGGAGGGCTCTTCCATCAGGGGAGGCAAGCTTCTATCCAGGAATGTGATTCCAGTTAAGTGCTGCCTGAATTTTATGTAAAGCATTGCTTCATTTAATTTTCCCCCTTGACTTAGTTGGGATACAGATCTTCTGCATTTCCACCAAATAAAATTCTTAGCTCTAATGTTAAACGTCTAATGGAGGTTTTTCTTCCTAAATAGGTAAAAACTGATGTGCAAGGCACGATGCGCTCGGTCTTTGAGCAGTATGATGGGAAAAATCCAGAGTCTACCGTTGTGGATTACTTGCAGGAACAAGTAAGAAAATATTTAAATTGTCCTGGGAATTATTTGGAAATGAACAGTTGTGTCCTAAAGAAGGCATTTAGGCTGAGAAAGGAGCGAAGGGGGTGTCTGTGATGGTGTCCTGGAACTCAGCTCTGTGTTTAGCATCTGATTCTTCAAGACAACTGAGGGTGGTCTCCACTTTGCCGAGGTGTTTTCAGGTTCCTGGTGTGAAGCTCATACAGTGAATGGTCTTGTTGACAGTGTGGCATTTGGATGAGACCAAATAAGTGCAGGTGAATGACTGCTGCTGAGAACACTGCACCATGAAACAGAAAGATGATGGAAGCCTCTATGCTGCAACTTGTCACTTTCATATTGGAGCTTTCACAAAGAGTAAACCAAGAAGGATGTAATAATGTGTGAAAGGAGGATGATTTATTATATCTGTGATTGTTTTCCTGAGGCACTGCTGCTTGTAAATCTGCTGCATATGAAGGGCAGCCCTGGCCCACTATGCCTAAGAGAGGTTTAACTCAACATGAACCTTCATATATATATAATATGTATGAGTACATGTAATGTATATGTTCATACATCCCTGTAACTGTCCTGTGCTTGGCAGCTTCACTGCTGTGGGGTGAAGAACTACAGCGACTGGACAACCACACAGTGGTTTAATTCCACTGGGAACCACAGTGTCCCTGTGAGCTGCTGCCGGCACGATGTGAAGAACTGCACAGGCCTTCTGGATCAGCCACAGGAACTCAACACGCGGGTAAAGAGGGAGGGCTCAGGGTCACTGCTGGGCCATGATCACTCTCTGCTGGCAGGAACCATGCAGGAAGGCACTTCAGGCTTTAGGGATCTGCCCACAGCTGTAGTTGTTGAGAAAATCTGTGTCAGGGAAAGAGAAGAGGAGGCTCAGAGGTGACCTCAGCACTGTCTAGAACTCCCTGAAGGGAAGTTCTGGCCAGCTGGGGGTTGGTCTCTTCTCCCAGGCACTCAGCAATAGGACAAGGGGGCA
>JAOXXN010000162.1:20012362-20029132 GCA_026770055.1 Myrmophylax atrothorax | reverse complement strand
TTGTGTCCCCCCAAACTGCCCCCCCATTGCAGGTGAGGCTGCCCCAGAGCAGAGCAGAGCGGGACAATCCCCTCCCTGGCCCAAACATGCTGGGCCTGATGCCCCCCAGGACAGGGATGTCCCTCCTGGCTCCAGGGCACTGCTGGCTCATGCCCAACTGGCCCCTGACCAGGACTCACTTTGTTTAGTTACATGTGGGCTCTGTCTAATGAATGCCCAAAGGTCACTCTGCAGGTGCCCCTCAGTGCCAGCGTGAGCACCACACACAGCGTGGGCTCTGCTGTCAACACTTCTGTCCTGGACACCACTCTAACAGTCTGGGCTGTCTCCTGGTTGGCATCTTCCTTCTCTGGAGGTCTCTGTGGAGCCCTCTGTGATTCTCAAGGCAACACTAATCCAAGAGCAGCAGATTCCTCACAGCTCAAACTCCGTCAGCACCAGCACCACAGTTAAAGCTCCACACCTGCCTTTGTCTCTGACAGAGGGCAGAGAGGGATGGAAGAACCCAGCAATGAGCTGTTCCAGGGGATGGGCCATGAGCAGACCCTGAGCTCCACAAACCCCACCACAGCCAAGCTCCACGCCCTGGAGCAGCTCCCCAGGCATGACTCATGTGTCCTGTTTGATCAGGCAAAGGATGGCATTAAAAAGGAGCAAAAAGGTCCACTGGATTTGTGGCTTCTCCATCCCTTCCCTTCCAGACTCCATTTTTTATATCAGTTAACATGTTTCATGGCCTCTTTTCTATTTTAGGCTCCTGTGAAGGCTGTGTGAAGAAAGGTCTCCCAGAGGATCGATGATGAGATTTTTGGTTCATTTTTCTACGCTTTTAACAAGACTTGAGCTGGAAGTCTTAGGCAACATAAATTGTTTGAGCTGGATTTTGATTAAAATTTGGAGAAAAATGCATGCTATGGGGTTTCGTGCCCAGAACTGCTGGTTTGTGTGTGTTCAGTATGAATACTTTCGTGCAGACTTAAAAAATATTCGGCTTTTTTCACATGCAAACTAAGTTTCCAATTCACCAATAGATATGGCAGATTTCAGGCCATTTTCATAGAGCATTTTTTCCATCCTAGATCCACCTTTCTGAATTCCTCCCCAAAGGCAACCTCTTCATATTTGCATGGATAATCAATAAAATATTGGAGGAAGAGACAGTTTTGTTTTAAAATCAAGTCCTCACAACATCCTAAAACAAATACAGCTACATGATTTATAGCCATTAGACTAGTATTAAACATGTATAGACTAGCTTCTTGTTAATTAAAATTTAAGAAAAGCTAAATTAAATTCATAAATTATTCTTATGGGGTAATCCTACATTAATAGTTATTTTGTTGATATAAATGGTCTCCTCATAGCTCTGAGGTTGCCATCACTTACTCTCAGTATTCTCCCTGTACCACCAGTAGCTCACTGAACTGTGAGCACAGCATTGAACTCAAAGGGGGAAGTGAATTTAAAATGGTCATTGCATTGCTCAGGGGACATTCAGGCTGCTCCAAGCCAACAGATAAGGTCACCACAGTCACCTCACCATTAGACCATGGTCATTCATTGTTATTACTCTACAGAAAATATTTTTAACGAGGCTGTACACCAGCCCAAAAATGCAGAAAAATCAGCACCTGACAGGAGTTTGTTTTCCACAAGCATTAGAAGGTCTGGAGAGATGGATTCCTGTCATTCAGCTCTTGGGAACACCCATCTCCACCCAGCGAGTGCCCCTTGGGGAATGTGGTCCTCACAAAACCCAGATCCTCTGCAGCATGAGCAGGGCCTGACCTGCTGCTGCAGGTGGGGCAGAGCTGATCAGGAGCTCTGTTTTATGGGCAGCACCAATTGGCAAGGACATTAAAACCCCAGTGCTTCCCTCAGTTGCTGTGACTTTACGGGAAGAAGAGGGAAGTTGGTTACTCATAGTTTATGTTCACGTTGCCAAGATGCCTGAAACACAAATGTAGAAACAAGCTGAAGTGCCCTCAGAGGGGTTCATCACTGCAAAGCTCTGCTCAGGGATAGTCCAAACTGGTCCCATGGCCCTGTACTGGGGTGTTTCACACCAGCAGCATCCCAGTGCCACTGGTGAGCTCTCACAGGGCTTTCCAGAAGGACACAGCCTGACATGTCCCACCCTCTCCTGCCCACCCTGTGCTGAGCAACCACCCACCAAAGACCAGAGCACATTGGCCTTGATGAAGAACAATGAATAACAATGTTTAAAGTGAAATGGGAATTCCACAGCATTTTACACTTGTGGACAAGCCTGTTTTTCATCCTCTCTTCTGAACAGCAGTCACAGAGAGCTGTGGTGCCCTGGGAGATCAGGGAGAGCTTCCCCCAGCCTGGTACCCAGCAAAGAGAGGCTCCCCCAGGCACAGGAGAAATGCAGAATCCAACAGGAGCTGCAGTGGAAAAGTGTAACACAGTTTCTTCATTTCAAAAATCTCAGTATGTGGCAAAAAGAGAGACCTCACAAGAGATTTCTGTGTTGTTAAAATCCCAGAACACCTACACATCTACTGGGAAGTGATGCTGCTGCTGCTTCTCGACCTCAGCACTTGGGCTTTTTCCTGCTATTGTGCTTTAAAGGCAAGTTCTTGGCTGAACAAACCAAGCAGATGTTGGACTTTATATTACCCTTTTTTATTTTTTTCTTTCCTTCTAAGAGCAAGCAACCAAAAACTGCTTGCAGTAAGGCATTTAATTTACTTATCTGGAAAGGGCAAAATATACATACAGGCTCTTTTTTTCAACACTATACCCTACTTAAGTCAATGCCTATATATAACACCACAATTTAAGCATGTTCTGTTTAGTTTTGAGTTTTGTCCATGCCATTCCCCCATTTGGGGAGCAACACAGTCCAATCTCTATAGGCTGCTTGAAAATTGCATAAAGAGCATAGAAACATTCTTTTTATATCCACATATAGTTTTAAATATGATCCCACCAAGCCATTAATGTCTGCATGATAAAGTAGCAACTTCAGCTTCTGCTATTAATCCAACATCTAACAGCAATTTTAGCCCACACTCAGTAACACTTGGTGCTGTAAGTAATGATGCAGTTCAAAAGCAGACTCTGACGCCTTAACCTGCACTGACCCCCACATCTATAAAAGCTCTGCTTTCCTCTTCGACTGCTCAGCTGATGCATCACAGTCACAAAGCAAAATGCTTCAAAATGTCTCTGGCAGTCCTTGGGGGACTCAAAGAACACTTGAGAATTGTCCCCACTGGTTTCTTTGAAATCATCTGAACAGTTTTTTCAACAATAATTTGAAAATATTCTCATGTTGTTTGTCAATAGGTAAATTTTACACAGGCCCCTTTGTTCAGTGTCCCCTGCCCACTGAAAACAAACCTTATACAAATTTTGCAAAAATACATCTGTGCTGTCCTGCAGAACCTCCAGGTTTGACTTGCTGAAGAGTTTTTCTGCAGATAAAATATTCACCCTCCAAAAAGGAACATGCCCAGTCGAGACAACTCATAAATTATCAGATAGAGACTCCAGATGTGAAAGGCAGCCCTTCTGTTTGCTTTCCCAGGCCCCAGGACTTCCCTCACTAGAAAGACACGTGCACATGATGCCAGAGAAACACCACAGAAGACAATTATGCCATAGCATCTTCCTCGTGGTACCACACAGGGACAGTCCAGTTCCCTGACCAGGAACACCAGGTGTCCTCATGGCCAAGAGCCACATCACACTCATGTGACCTCAAGAAGGTGGCAGCAGACACAGTTCCCAGAATGCTTCACTTCATGGAAAAAGTGACTTCCACAGCCCTGCAGTGCCCTCCCTACTGCTCCTGCACGTTAGGACAGCAGCTGGGCAGCACAAAACAGAGATCATTTCGGTCCTTTGCTGGCTCGTGTTCCCCAGACTGGAGAGCTGAAGTACTCAACAGCCCCTGCACTACCACTGGCCTTTCTAGGGAACTGTTCAAATTCACAGGGGATTCAATAGCTGAGGTTCAGCTCTGCTTCTGCTGTGAGCTCTTGGTCTTCCTTGATTCCACTGTTTTAAGAGCTGAAGGGGCTGAGTCCAATGCCATCAACCCAGCCCCTCTAAGGAGAGCATGTCTGTACCTGCAGATATGTTTGGATTGTTTTCCCATATATAATCTCCTATTCCTGACACTTTCAAGTGGTGAATGAAACCTGGGTGCTCAGGATATGAGAATATAACCCACTGAAAGGAAACTCTCCCTGTATTAACAGCCCCAGCAGTGACTCCATCTCTGAACAGGCCAGTGCCAAAACCAGCCCCCAAATCCGAGAGCTCATCCTTACACGACAGGAGCAGTTCCTGCTCTGGGCAACCCTGTTCTTCACCTGCATTGGACCTTCACACATGAATGCTCAGCTGAACAGATGTAAAAAAATTTTAGAAAGGCTTTCAGGAGAAATCTCTTATTAAAAATCCCAAACTGCAGTGTGTGGAACAATAACACTGTCTGCCTGAAAATGTCATATCCTTGTCTGAACAGCCCAATACCTTATGTGCTCTGAATAAAGATAGAGATGTAATTGCTTTTCTTGTTACGACTCACTTGTGCATCATAGATTTTTTAATATCCTGCAGAACACATGTATTGTGGGAAGGAAGCAGGTGACAGCAGTAAACATATGTAATGTTATTTTTCTTTATGATAGAGATGAGCAGGGAAGTCTAAATGATGCCTTAGGTTTTTAATAATCAACTATGGAATCTTAGGGGGAAAGTGTGCATTTTGCCAGGAGCAAAATCATTAGAACTTTAACTCCAGCCATTGTGGGAAATTTCATTCAGCTAATTGTAGCCATTAAGTGACAGGTTATGCAATGAAATTACTTCAGGCTCGTCTACACTGGAAAACAGGATGCTATCAGCAAAGCAGCTTTCTCTGAGAATGAATGGGGTTTAAAAATGCTCTGCATTGTTGAAAGCCTAATGGACTTCCATGTGAGAGGAGCTGATGCCACACAGCTTTGGAAAAGCCATACCAGGAGCTGCAACAGAGTTCTGAAAGAAATGCAGCTGGCAACATCTTTAAGTTTTTCTACATATATAGAAAGCCTCTAAGCGCTATAACTAAATAACTCCTAAACCTT
The DNA here is from genome assembly GCA_026770055.1 of Myrmophylax atrothorax. Classification (NCBI taxonomy): domain Eukaryota; kingdom Metazoa; phylum Chordata; class Aves; order Passeriformes; family Thamnophilidae; genus Myrmophylax; species Myrmophylax atrothorax. The sequence continues at coordinate 20,024,027 of JAOXXN010000162.1, read as the reverse complement.
TGGTGAAGATTTCAAGGCAGCCCAACCTACTTTGGCATTTCGAGGACTGATGTGGTAACAAACTGCATGAATAAATAACAATTTACATTCTTGTAGCACAAAGGCTGTTCCTGCACAGACATTTTGAAGATGATTTCTAAGGATCTGATTAATCTCCCACTCTGTCCTGCACATTCTCTAAACCAAATGAGCCCTTACTGAGGGCACCTGCCCTCTCTCCTGCCTTTGGCCCAAGCCCTGGAAACTGAGGTCTGTAGGAGGAAAGGTTTTAGAGGTGAAGCCTCCAGAAGGAAATCAGCCTCTTGGCTGAAACCTTGGACATGCACAGTACAGGAACCCCTGGGACTTCACCAGGTCTGCTCAGATCAGGCTGCTCAGTAGCTCCAGTTGGGCCACCAGGCCTCCTGGAAAACAGGGAAATTCTCTGATCCACTTGAAAAAATTCCCAAGCAGAAGCATCCCTGTCACCAAAATGCACCTCCATGGTGGAACAACTGGGTGACAGTGTATCCCTTGCTCATGAAGTTCAACAGAGCCCAGTGCCATAAAACAGAGGGAAAGGAGAGGCTGAGAGGGCTCAAACCTGAAGCAGCCACCAGACCTCTCCCAGAGCCACACAAACCTGCCAGCCTCACCCCACGGATTCACATTCCCAGCACATGCACACAGCACTGCCTTGAGGAAAAAAAAATCCCTCATGCTTCCTGAAATGATGAAATAATCCAAGTTTTTCTATGAAAAGCATACAAAGCATATTAATGTGTTATTAATCTAATTAAAACAGCTCATCCTAATCAGTGCCTTGCATTTGTAAATTAGGACCTCAAAGTTTCTCACTATTAAGCTGGAAAATCAGAAGCAAGAGGCACACCTGCATTGCCAGGGTTTACCAGGTTTGCCCCAAAGCTGTGGCAGGCCAGGGAGTGGGATCAGCCCATTCATTTATATGATGATGCTTCTGGCTGTTGAAATTTCCCTCAGCTGCAAATAAATTCAAATGGAAAAGAAAGCTAAAGCAAATTCTTCTGAAATCCCCAAAGCTCCAGGCTGTTACAAATGAAAAGCAGTGCTGATGAATTGAGTCTGCTTCAATTCTGACCACATCCAAAGTACATTAAACAATCCGTTATTAAGTTATTGTCCTGGGACAGTGTGGATTCTGCAACAGTCATGGAAATGAAGGAGCATCATTCTGGGATGGAAGTGTGAGCACAGAACCTCCAAAGGGTTTTCTACAGAAGGACTCAAGTGAGGGCAAACCAAATGACTTTGTTAATCCAGTGCTGGTTTTCAATTCTGTTAAGTCAATCGTGTAGATCTTATTTGGGGGTCCCAAATTCTTGTAGCTTAACATGATCTTAGGCACTGCAGCCCCATGGGAGATGCACAGCAGGTGTTTAACTCGCTCCTACACGTGGCCTCCACACCCCTGCTCAATTCCCCAGCTCTCCAACCCACACCACAGGCATCCAAGGCTCCATAATGTAGGGGATATTTGTTTTCTTTCAGCTGTACAGTAATAGAGATAAATCCTGTGAAGTCCCCAATAAATGATTTCTTTTCTTCTCCAGTCAGATCTTGCGCCCCTTTGGTTCCTGAATTTATCCTCAGCCATTCCAGCCCCACATTTCAGCTGGATGCACAGTCTGCCTCCTCAGGGCCCTGAGAGGGTCTATCCATCACAACCAGGATGTTCCTCCTGCAAAATCAACTTCCTAAATCATCCTGCCTGTGAAAGCAGCACCCCCAGCCCGACACCCACCATGCCCAGTGTGGGCTGTGCCAACGTGGGCTGTGCCAGCCTGTGCTCAGGGAAAGGCTGTGTTGGGCTCCAGCTCCATCCTGGCATCGGAAAAGAAGAATTCCAGGCACTTCTCAGGCAGTAACAACACACAGCAACATCTCCCCAGAATATTTTCCCATCTCCATCAATTCTCAGCTCGTGGCTTTCTGCTGTCACTGGTTCCCTGAGCTTTACAGTCTGGAAAAGAGTTTTCTTTCACAAATTCTTCTGGATCATCTGCCATTTTTTCACATTTATATCATTGTGGAGCTCTGCAATGGACATGGGAATTTTAAGAATTTGATATGTGCAGATCCAACTGAGAATAAGAAAGAAGTGAAAATTTCATTTCATTAGGATTCTTGGAAAGTTGCAATTCTTTTCCAAATGAAGATTCTTTGGACAAAAAGCTTCATATACCAAGGACAGAATGTCTTGGTCAGAGCAAAGGGACACAACTTGTGGAAAAACCTCCCTTTGCGGATAAACAGAACTTCACAGCTCATGATATGTCACTTCACTACCTGAAAATCATCAAAAAATCTGGTCTTTAGTCTCCCACATTCTACCTTACCAGCCATGAAATTTAAAATCACAAAAAGGAAAAGCAGGTGGGGTAACAGGGATGGACAGACGTGAAATAAAGAATTTTTAAAGCATGCTGCCCTTGTTCTAAAAAGGGAAAGTCAAAAGCCGTTCATTGTAATCGAACTGGTACAAAACAACAGCACTGTAATGAAGTCTCAAAAATTAAGACAAAATCTTGAAATTTAACACAGTTTCAAGGCTGCAAAGCACTTTAAGAAAATCAAGTTTAAAAATTGCATTTAAGTGTTACGAACTTCCTTGGCAATGCTAGAGGGAACTACAATCATCCCGATTTAATTCCCATGAATTTCAGAAAACTAATAATGGTTCTAAATAATTAGAAACTGTTATTACATTAAAATGCATGATACATACTGATTAGATCATATTAAAATGAAAAGAATAATTTGAATTATTTACACAAAAAAAATCCTCAAAGTGAGACAAATCTATGGACCATAAAAACAAAGAAAAGAATTCCTGAAATAGTAACAGCTCATTGCACAAGTAATTTTCATAAATATTAGTTATGTCTGAATTGCACCAAATAAAGAAGTTCCACAAAAATACCCATACGTGCTTAGTGACATAAAGTCATTTAATGCCTTGGCTATCTTGGTTCAAAACTCATTTCTAAACTACTAGATGCAACCCAATGATTTTTCATTAAATGCAAAATATTCAGTATATTACAAGTTATCCAAGACTATGATGTGAAATGCTTTGGTGACAGTAGTTTTATTTAATATTCATTGTCAGCTTCTCAGAGGATAGACTGAGAACTAATAAATTCAGAATGCATTGGTATTATAATACACTGCACAATTTATATTTAGTGTTCTATACCAGCCATAACACCTAGTAGAAGGCAGGTCCACTGAATACAAAATATTAGATATATATTAAGATATTAAACCAGATATTAAAATATTCCCGCTGTACCCCTAGTTTACATCTGTTTGTTGAACATACAAGCAATATTTCTGCTTCTTTGGTACCTCTTTCCCTTCTCTGGAAGGGCTGAGGCAGAGCCCTGACTCGAGTTTGCTGTGCCCTGGGGACACCAGTGAGGGTCATTCCAAACTCCACAGGATTTGGTTCCCAGCCCAGGGAATGCACAGATCCGGAATGAAATTGCTAATTCCCCTATGCTGTGTGTTTTTATATCAACTTGAACCTATAATTGCTTAATTTGTGCTTTGCAGGATGGATGTTGTTCACAGTCAATACTCACATCACTGCAGAGACCATTTGATAAATGTGACTAAAGAACATAAATGCTTTTGAAGAAAGAGCTTCTGCATTTGCCCCTGAAGGTGCGTGAGCTGCTGGCAGGGAGAGATCAGACACAGCCCAAAGCATTCCTGGGCTGGTTGCCCAAAATGACAGAGATGGTCCCATCACCTGGTGCCACCTCCCAGTCCTCTCCACAGCTGTGCCATCCCTGCCTCCTGGCCGCTTCCAGACAGAGATCTGGAGCTTCCAACAGCTTTGTGACTCCAAATGCTGCTGCAGAGAAGAGTGATTCTATTAATGCCACTCTGCAGAGAGGCTGCTGCACCAACTCAAACCCCCAACCACAGGGCAGGGAACGCTCATGGCACTCACACAACCTCGGAAAGCTCTGGGCACCCTCCAGCCCCTGGCCCAGCGTCCTTGAGGCAGCAGGGGCTGCAGGAGGCTGTGCTGGGGGTGCTGGGAAGGGGCAGGGTGGCCAGGCAGCCACTCACTGCCCAGCTGCCCCCAGCCCTGGCACGTGGGGAGAGGGGTGGCCCTGGCCCTGCAGAGCTCGGGCACAGCAGAGGAGGATGCAGAGCTGCAGGGCACAGGGGATCCTCTCCTGTAAGGACTTGCAGAGCACAGTTTCTGTTACACTTAGGGAACATAATATATGCTTCTACTTATGCCTTTGGCTCTCCTGAAAACTGCTCAGGTTAAAAACAAATAAGCACACACAAAACAAACCAAACAAACAAACAAAAAAAACCTAACCAAACAACCCACCACCACTCACAAATAAAAACTCATCCTTCTTCCCCTGCAAAATAAAATTTGCTTTGTAACTGTGACAGCAGATTCAGAGCTTGTGGAACTGATGGCACACTGTCCTTGTCAGGGGCCATTTTCCTTGAGTTTCCATAGAAGTGACATCAAGCTGACTTACTTCCCTTGGGTGCAGATGGCTGGGCCTGCTGACAAGAAAATGGGAAGAAAACACTCAAGATGGGTAGGAAAAGGTCCAGTGAAGGGAGATGACTTCATTTCCAAAACAAAGCAGTTCATTCTTTCACTCTCCTGGTTATCACTGTTTTTGAGATAAAGGAATTAGAAGCATTTGTTCTGTCAAAAGTGAAAGGTTGGGCACAGCCAGAGTGTCCTGGATGTACCAATACTGACAGGAGCACCAACTCCAGAGGTTCCCACAGCCCCAGGAAATGCTGCCACCGAAGCCCTGAGCTCAGAGAAAGGCTGACCAGCCAGAAGCACAAGCAGAGCCAAGGTGGCATTTGGGCAGGCTGTGGCTCAGCGAGCTGACATCCTTTAGTGCTGACACATTCACACTTTTAACAAGCAGTGGAGCAGAGGAAAGGAGGGGCCATCTGCTACCCCCAAAAATCTGGCTCCTGCAGAACAAAGTAGCTCCAAGTCAGCTTCCGAAGCACTTGTTGACCACTTGAGTAACTTGGCAAGGTCTCCCTGCCCCTTGTCCTCCTCTGCTGAATTGCTCACTGAAAAAGCACCTCTTTCCTTTCTCTCCTCTCCTTAGTGCAGCACATTCAGCAAAAGGAACCCAAAAATGGGGCTTAAATCAGAATGTCCACGTAAGTGTTGCATTCCAAGAAGAGCCAGGCCACTCCCTGGTGCAGACAGGCTGCCATTACAGGAAAGCTTGGATGGTTTTTCGACTTCAGGTCGAGTTTTCATACGACAGACCTGAGGCTGAGAGCCTCTTTCACTGCACAAAATATATAGAATTGGCCATAAGTCTTTAAAGCCCTGATGTATTCCAGTCCATTAGTTTTTACAGTTCAATTTATGTTGTATTACGAGGAGATGTGCTGAACTGCCTGCAAGTACAGATTTGCCAAACTATCCAAAAATAATCTGGAAAGCCAGAAAGTCAGGATACCAGCCAAATCATAAGCAGTATGGCCATTTTGCTATCAGTTCAGCTGGTAATAAATTTTTTAAAGCACTGTTAAATGTATCTAGATGAATTTGACTTTAAATCACACTTTCTGCTTTACACTCAAAGAACTGAGGATTTCAAATGAATCACACACAGACAACTCACAGAGGTTCCCGGGCCATGTGAATAATGGCAACACAGACATCTTGCTCTCCTTTAGCTTTGCCCAACACACAATTAGCCAAGCTGTTACACTGCCACACGGTAATTAAAACTGATCACACAGCTTCTAGTGAATCCTGCTCCACGGAAGAGAGAGCTGGCAAACACAGAAGTGTCAAGGAAGTGGAGCTGGTGAGAGAAGACACAGCGTCATTACCATCACAATGCATCTTCCTACCTACCCGAGTGAAGGACTGTTAAATTGAGCTTATCTTCTGCAAGCCAAACGCATGTTGGGACTTTATATTTGCTTACTCTAAAATTTACATGACAATTGAGGTATTACCCAAGTGCAGAGTCATCATAGAAGCAGGAAAGAGCCTTCCACATGGAGCCAGGGCAGGTACTGCAGGTACTGCGGGTGTGAACTGTTTCTGCTTCTCTTCTCTGCAGTGCCTGATGGAGAATTGGAGGCTCCAGGGCCATCACTGCACTGCTTTTCAATTCATACATATTCATGAGAGACTCTCCCAGAGTCACTTTCCTGACTGACATCTGACAGCTCTTCCAAAGTGCACAGCTCTCCATAATCCCTCTTGAAAACAGGGCAAAATAAAAGAGCGCTTCCCAAATGCTGGGCTGGCCAGGAGAGCACAGAGCCTTGTGCCAGGCTGGCACTGTCAGGCTGGCACAGCTCTCAGTGCCACTGAAAGCAGGCTGGGGGCAAGACTGGGCAAAATAACCCCAGGAAACCAGATGTGAGGAGAACCTGCACACAGAGGTGTGTTTGGGAACGTGCTCTGGAAGCAGACTGATACAAAACCCCCCAGATTGTTATTTGAAGATGATTGTATGTGAAATACCTCCTCTTGGCCAGTATTATTTATGCCATTTCATAAGTAGTTTTAGCAATTTTGCTGCAGTGAGATGCTCAAATTCATTCAAATTTAGGCTCTTCAGGTCAAGAAAATGGACTTTTAACAAGTGGCAAATTAAAATGTCAAGAGCAATCATACAGACACTTGTTTACAAGCCTGTTATTGTTTTCTTTTACAGGTCTAGGGTTTGTCTTTCTCAACAATTGCAGCACTAACATTTTCACCATAAAAGAAAAATACCAGATAACATCAACAAGTTTTTGACACTTCGACTTCAATTGCAAAATGCTGAGGTGAGAACAGAGTCCCTCACAATTCTCAAGTCTTTCACACTCAATTATAATAAAGCAAAATGCTCTAAGCAAAGTGACAGGCCCCTGCATTTTTACAAAGTGTATCTAATTGTCTCTCACAGAGGGAAGATGGGGAGATGACCTTCAAATCATGTTGTTTATAGCTTCATCTTTATTGGGTTCTTTATTCCAAGCCTTTGCTTAGCATATTCCCATGCAAAAAAATAAGGAGTACCCTAACTACAAATCCCAATTCACAAGCACAAGATGAACAGAGATTTCAGAGAATCTTGGAGAAAATTAGGGCACTAACATGTCCTGTGTAATGTTTTACAGTAATTCACAGGCTGTCAGAAGACCATATGCTGGCCCTGCTCATGTAGAGAACAATTTGCCCATCTCTCAAAGCCTTTGAAGTGGCACCTCCTTTCTTTTCACATGCCAGGAGTGGATGAGAGGAAGAAATTTCTCAATGGACTTCATCTGAAGCCTGTTTGGATCAAAGCAAAGAATGCCATCTGGGTTCCACCAGATCCAGATCCTCATGCCCTTTGTTCCTAGGGCAGCAAATTACTGGAAAAGGGTGAAAAGTGAAAAATATCGTACTTTTGTGAGCATAAGTATATTAATGTGCAATGATTATGTAAGTCAAGCTCTATGCAACAGGAAAAAAACCTCCTGTGTTCTGTATCAGCTCATATTACCATGTTAATTCAAGTGAGATGCAGCATCATTTCTATGTGGCAGCTTCCAGCAGTCAAACAGTTAACAACCTTTACTGACAGACTTGGTTTCCCATCTTTTCTAAGCAGAGATAATAACACTAGAATGTCGTGTTTCAGTGGGGATATTGGTTTGTGTCGCTCATGTACATAAGAAATTATTATACATTTATTTCAAAGGAGGTAAATCACAGCAATGCACTTTGCAGTTGGCCACGTTAGAGGACATGTTTATGGCACTATCTTAAAAACATACAAGGGAGTCTGAAACTTTCATTAAGATCTCACTACAGGGTAATCCAGCCCAAGCAAGCAAGCAATTTCCCTTTGAATTGACAGGCAAACCCCACCATGATTCCACTATTGCTACTTGCCTTAGTAGGACTGAGGAGCTGTGCTGAAGGTGCAAAACTTCAGTGCAGTTTCTGTCCCTCCCTGCTGTTTGAATAATGCTCAACATTCCCACTGAGAGGGCTGGTTTGGATTGTTCTGCTTTCTTTATTTGACACCTATAGATCCAAATCCTCAAAGGGATGAAGCAGCCACGGGGACAACACAAGGTCTGACTGAGGCCCATATTCCTGCCTGTATTCTACTGTTCCTTCAGAAAATAAAATACCAACAAATGCTTTGTGGCTCTTGATGAACATATTCTGTTTCTTATTCTATGAACTTTTAAAAGTTTCCTGCCCACTGGTGTTTTATTTGTATTTTACAGTGCCCTGCCAAGCAGTCCATGAGTCCTGGTGCTCCATCAACACCTGTAGCAGTGACTGGGACTACACTCAGAAGTTTAAGCTCTCAAAAGATACCTTCACAGATCTCTATTTTTCACTCAGGGATTTTAAAACATTTAAAATGTTAACTAAGCTTACAACATGTTTATTTAACTAATTCTGGAGGTAGAAAAAAAACGAGACGAGGAAGTCAAACAAGTCCATAGGAAAGTAAAATTCAAGTCTCAAAGCCCTTGCATTAGTCACACAATCCCAAATACACTGTGGAACATTTAAAGGTATTACATTTAGTCCTGCCAAAGACAATTCAGGGACTCACACAGAATAAGCCACAAAACATCCTCTATGTCAATTCTTTCTTAAAACCTCTTTAATTAGCAGGTCAGCAACATAGTAAACCCTGATGGCTCCCTGAGCATCCATCCAGGCAGCATGAGAGCAGATCAGGGGGTTTTCTTCAAACAAAACTGTGATTATGTTCTAATTCCAGGTACTAATGTTTATTTCAGATTTATTTGCTGAAAGTAGGTCTTGATATGGCACATCATTTTCCAGGAGAATCACAAGGCTGTATTATCAGGTTTGTAAGTTGTCACTGACTTCTCTCCAACAGAAATGATGCTACAGTTGGTAGTGAGAGGGCAAACTACAGGCAGCTCCCACAGCTGACCCCACACCTTTCCATCCCAGGCTCCCTGGAGCAGACACACCTTCCTGAGGGAGATGAACTGCTGGACAAAAAGCCTGATGATGCCAAGGGGCCAAGGGTGTCACTGGGGACTGAGACACCCAGGACCTTGCAAGATTGAGCCCAAAAGCATTATCAAGACAAGATTTGAGGAAAGAAGTAGTTCCAGCTCTCAGACTTCTTGAGGAATTGCATTGTGTTATTGAAACAGTGAAGAACCTCGTGAAGACCAACTTTCTGCTGTTACAATGCCTGCTGAGGACTTCTGAATGACATCAATTAAGAAGAAAGTTGGCTGAACGTGGCCTGTTAATTTTATGCCATTTACATCCATTCTCTCAGCAATGCCAACTGTCAGCATTGGAAATGTTTAAGTTCTCTTCTTCTCCTTCTGTCTCTGCAGTGCAGGATTGGAGAAGCCTCAGTTGCAAACGGAAGGCTCAGCAGCCACTGCCACTCCAGGCTTCTGTGGGGCTTCTCCTGTGCCAGGAATGCCACTGGCATGGCTGTTATCAACACTCAGGTCTCACTACTGTGCCCAGTACAGCTGTTATTGCCCAGGTTACCCTGTGCTTGTCCACTAGTTCTTCTCCCTTCTCTGTACCTCAGGAACCTCCACACCCCATGGGTCTTTCTGCCTCCATGTCTTTGCCTGTGCCCTCAGCAGAACTGCTAAAAACATGGTAAACCCCATGACATTACAGCCCAGAGGGGAAAAGGGAGAATGCACATCATTTCAATTAATCCTTCAGGGGATTGGGACTACATCATTTGGCTGCTTTTGCATTTCCCATCCATTTGTTTGAGAAAGGCTGCTTCAGGTATCCCTGTGGATAGAACTAAATTACAATCATAAATACAATAAAATCCTGGGAAAATGTTTTTATGAAAGTCATGGTCTGCCTAATGTTGGAGCAAAGTGCCATATCATATCTGTAAATCATTACTGGCATTCACCAGTCTGGAAAACATTCCATGGGATTGCTCTCCAACCTCCCCTGGTACTCACCCTGCAAATGCTGCCACCACCACGAGCACACAGACAGACTGAGCAGCTCTGACCCAACAGGCCACAGTTTCCACTGGTATAAATTTAAAAAGGTTACAGACACCCTTTCATAAATCTGATAGCTCAGTTTTTCTGTGTGTGGCAGCTAAAAGAAACTTAAGATACAAGTACACATGGTTTAAAAAACACAGATAAGTTTGTATTTCCTCCTTTACCATTGTTATCTCTCAGGATAGTTTACTAATTATTTCTTGAGTATTTCTAGTTCTTCATCTTAGTTCTTTCCTTTTTTTCCACCTTTTCCTTCCAGTCTCTCCACAATTTCAGTTTCCCCTCTTTCTTATTGCATAAGATTCTCTTTCCTTTTTTTCTCTGTTCTCCATTCCTAATTTTTTCATCACATGCTCCTTAACTGATGGTCTCTCATCCTCCCTGCAACCACATATACTCACCTGTGCCTCCTTTCCCTTCATGGCCACAAATCAAAGGCACCAGAAACTGAAGAATGGCACCAGAGATTATCAAGCCATTTATTCAAACATTCCTTTTCCTATTTTCACCCCAAACTTCTCACAGTTTTCCTCTTCTCCTTCTTCAACCAAAAAGTCATTCACTTCCCTGTTACTATCAACACCTTTATCCATTCCCATTTCTCCATTCAGAGAAATTAATTTGTACTAGACCAAAGCTCTTATACTATTTAGATTTTGGGATAGGCAAGATGGATTTTGAAGGGAATGGTTTGCTCCTGTGCCAGTCACTGTCTTAAAACTGTTAAGGCTTCACCCAATTCACACACAGACACCAAGGAAAATTTAGGAAACCTCTTTCTGTTTTAGATTTTGCAGTGCGTTAGAGCTCTCTTTCCAGTGAGGTGACTCAGAGTCTAAACCCACTTCTTGGTAAATAAAAAATAAACTGACTCCTTTTGATGCCACTGAATCCTTTTGATGCCACTGAAGGTATTTGTCCATTTATTGCTGAGTGTTCATTTAAGCCACATAATGACATATTGGCTGGAAACGGTCCAGTTGCTTAAATACAGTATTGATTGAATTCTTCTTCTAATGTGGGAAATAAAATGGGTGCCACTGGTCATGCCATGTAAGAAGAATAAAATAACCTCCTCTTGGGCCTGGAGTATCTGGAAGGCTTTGGTGGGCATTGCTGTGAGCAGTTCTCAAAGGTTGTTACAGTGAAAGAAGAGACGCTGGGGTTTATATTAGGGATGTTTTTGTGTTGACCTTGTATCAAAAAATTGTCCTGTAAGACAGAGAGTTCATGAGCTTGCATTGGAAAAAGGGTAAAAATATCCCAGGCTCAGTTTTAAAATATTCAATATTCACGGTATTTTTGCTTACACACAGGATTCTTGTTACAGTTAATTCTGAGCCAAATACAAGCACGAGGAAATGAGAAGCAGGAGTATCCAGCTTGGCTCTGCTGCCAACTGCAGCATTCCTGCTGGCACAACCACTGCTGGAATGCAGCAAACACAGGCACAGGAACACAGGGGCCGAGGGAAGGAGAGGACAGGGAAGGCAGACAGCCCTGGGCAGTGGGTGGCCAGGGAGGGAGCAGCACCAGGAGCAGGTCAAGGAGCCTGTCAGGGGTTTAATGTCATGTGCTGCCTCTGGAGAGGAGCTCCCCTGCTGCCCCCACCCTGCACACGGTG